>CAOKZL010004440.1:0-29534 GCA_948472985.1 Iguana delicatissima
GCAAAATGACGGTATAGGGGAGACTTTCTAAAAATAACCCCCCCAATATGCCGCCGCGGAAGAATCCACAGCCCCCTGAAGCTTCCAGGCCCCCACTGAAACTCCAGGTGGCTGTGGATCTTTCGCTTTCATCCGCGGTAGCAATGGGGGGGGGGGTTCAAAGAAATAATCCCAATTTGCCAAACCTGCAATTGATATCCCCGCAGCGCTTCTTCAAAGTGAAGGCACCATTACTCCGAGGCTTCCCGCGGGAACCCTTGGCGGCCACCATGCTGCCCTGTTCGTTCAGCGCCCTCTTGGCAGGGCGCCGAAGGGTCCCCATCCACCACCGCCGCCGCGGCCCCCCTTGCCCCCCGGCTCACACATGGAGCGGTTTGTGGTGGGTTGCGAAATGGCGGTGTCACTAGAGGCGACTTCCCAAGAAATTCCCCCCCACCCCCACCCTCACCCCGGATAGGCCACTCCAGATGAAGGCAATAAATCCACAGTCCCCCTGAAGCTCCAATATCCCCACGGAAACATCAAAAGGCGATTTTAAGATGGACTGTAAATAAATAATTCCAATTTAGCGTACCTGCAATGCTTTTTTCTTTTTCCTGCTGTGGGCTCTCGCTAGCGAGGATTAAAAAATGGCGCCGTTTGGCTCTTTGTGGGGCGGGCCAACCGCCGAAGCTGTCCACGCCCACGGCCCGCCCCCCGTTCATCTCAGGGGCGAATCAGCGCGTATCTGCGCTTCCACACAAGTGAGCAAGAACGTGATTGCGCGGATCAGGGGGAAAAGAAACACTTTTTTTCCGGTTTTTAAAAAGCACGTGCAAGCACAGTTGGAGACGTTTCTGAACGGATTGACGTGTGGAACTTGGAAATTAAAGACGACTCAGCTCACTTTAAGGTATGGAAGACCTCCGCCAGATATCGCGCTACACTGCGCTAAAACGTTTTATTACCCCCGTGTGGAAAGGGCCTCAATTAAGCAAAGAAAATAAAACTCAAACACACCTAACTAGGGAGAGAAGAAGAAAGTTTAAAGAAATAAGCAATACGCCACCTGTCCGAAGTCCTGTAGACACCAGTTGAAGATAAGGAGGGAAACCCGGTGAGTAGACTGAGGGGACTCTGTGGAGCCGAGCGGCAGCGAGGCGAGGACGAAGATCCAAACGGAGCTTCGAGTGATTTCAGCTTACTGATTTCAAGTGATTTCAGCTCAGTCCAGTGAGAGTTCCGAAGAGCTCCCGAAGTGAGACAATTTTTATAGGGACAGAATGACCGCAGGCTAGTCTGGTTTTTGCATGAGAACAATGAGTTTTGGGATGGAGACAAAGGCTCCGAAAGGTCAGGATTTACATGATTGAATTATGAACCGAGTTGACAATGGTATGCAGATGTGGCTAGGTCGGCCATTAAGTGCCGGCTTGCCAAGGTGCTTTCGCAGGCAAAGAACTCTTTTGTTTAGCAATGAAGGTGTTTGTTTCGGGTGGCGACCCCCCCAAAGCAGAACTGGCTATGTCTGGTGAAAGATACTAGTCTCCCATGCCTAGCTTCGCACTTGTCCGGTGGGACTTAACAAACACACGGCTCATGGCGGGAAAAGGCCTAATTGTGATATCAAAATGATATCTTTTAGTTCACCAAAGACCAGAACAGAGTGCCGTGGTAACAAGATGTTCCTGCTTCAGCTTAACCCTATTATCTCCAGAGTAGATTGGTAATCTGCCTGATAATGACTAGCGGGGGTGTTGGCTGACCTGCCTTGCAATCACCCATTTTCAGTCAGTAATTTTCCTTTGTCTAGTTTGTCCTTCCAGTCACCCCAGGTTCCATTTTATATCAATGCCTATTAATGTATGTGCCAATTAAATAATTGCCAAATAAATCATATCAATCTTGAGGGTTGCATGAGGCCATAACAGTCTTAGACTTTCATTGTAGCTTCTTTTTTTAATGCAAGATGGGATTAATCATTGTTGTCAGTATTGATGCAATATGTTTTTGTAAATTTTTTATTTCTCTTGTATTGAATTCTGTTGAATTGTAAATCTTTGTTTCTGAAAACCAGCTTTTTGCAAGATTGTTTTGAGATTTAGAGTGCAATGTTGCTTATATGTAAGAAAAAGCAACAACAAAGCATATGGATGTCCACCATCCCTGGATAAATTATGACCTCCAGATTCCAATTTTTTATTAAAGCATCCATCCATCCATCCATCCATCCAGTCTTCTTCTGGAAACTGAGAATGAGGCAAAATGTGCAGCCACTATTCTGATTGTTTTTTGGAAGCAACTAGTCTGTTGATGCAGAGTTTCAGTATTTTTAATCTATGGTTTAAATCACAGCACAGACTGACTCATTAACTCTCTCTGGGGAAGGAATTTCATGTTTCATTTTAAAACTATTGGTCTAAACCCTAAATCTGAGTAAGTTATCCAGTATTGATCTGTTCTCATTTCTGTTTTATAAAAAGCTTATTGTGGAAATATCCAAAGCAGTGTTTTTGAATGTATTCTTAATTTGTATTTAATCCAAATTCTCAGTAAGGCATGTCTTGCCTTACATGGTTATTAAAAGCCATATTAACCTTAACTTTATCATAGCATAAGCACACGTGCCATCCAAATCTTAAATCATGTCTTTCCACGTTCAAAAGTTTATTATCTTCCAAAATAATCCATTTTTAATCCATATTATAGCAGCTGCTGTGAAATAAATCTTCAGATTCAGTAATCCAATACCTCCTTATTCTTTAGAGTCTTGTAAATCTTTAAATCTTATTCTAGGCTTTTTTTCCTCCCCAAAGAAATTTCAACAGATCTCTTTGCCATTGAGAAAATGGAGTTTCTTTAGTCAATATAGGAATCATTTGAAAAAGGAATAACATTTTTGGCAAAACATTCATTTTTATTGCTGAAATTCTTCCTAGTAAAGATAAATTCATTTTTTGCCATTTTTCCATCTCATTCTTGATTTCCTTCCATGTTTTAACATGGTTATTTTCATATAATTGGCTGGTATTACCTGTTAAATGGATACCTAAATATTTTGCATTCTTATCAATTTAAAAACCAATTCTTAATTGTAATCATACTTTTCTCCCTTTCTCATATTCTTAGTTAAAATTTCAGTCTTTTCCTTGTTTATTTTAAAATCAGCTAATTGTCCAAAGTCTTTCAATTCTTCTTGTAGCTCCATAATCAATTCCAACAGATTCTGGAGCATAATCACTACATCATCTTCAAAAGCTCTTAACTTAATTTTTTTTGTTTTCTAATTCTTAGTCCTCTTATATCAGTATTTTGTCTAATAGCTCGATTCAAAACCACAACTGCGAGGATAGATAAAAGAGGAGATAGAGATAAAGGACAACCTTGTCTTGTCCGCTTCTGAATAGAAACAGATTTGGTCAATGTTCCATTGATTATTATTTTTGCCCATTGCTTTGAATATATAGCTTTTAATCCAAGTCAACATATTGATTCCAAAATTAATCTTTCCAAAAACTTTCAGTAAAAACTGCCAATTCTGGTCATTAAACACTTTTTCTGCTTCCAAAAATGTCAATGCTCTTTGTTTTGCATTTTGACATTCAAAATATTCAATCACATTTAAAACTATTCTCAAATTGTCCTTCATTTGTCTTCCAAGTAGAAATCCACTTTGATCTTCATTAATGTACCGTTCTCTAGGAATTCTCAAAAATTATAACCAGGAGTTATGAAATTGATTCTGTTCATTCTTTTAATAGCTTTGGATGTAGTTCATCTGGTCCTGGAGACTTGAATTCATTTAGAGTAGCCAGATATTCCTATACTACCTTGTTATCTAAATTGTGCTGCATTTTCCCTACCACATCATCTGCTCCATTTTCCCTAGGCAGAGCCTTGTTTCCCTTTTGGCAGATGATCTAGGCCAAGAAGGTGTTCAGTAGTTCTGTCCATTCTCTGTCTCATATTAGCGTTTCACCATCCTCTCCATGCAGAGGCCATACCATTTCCTTGTTGTTTCTTTTGCTACAGACATAATCAAAAAAGCCCTATTTATTGTTTTTAACCTGAGTTCATTCTGAGCTTTAGCTTTTTTGACTTTCTCCCTACACTAGCTGTTTATTTGCTTGAATTCCTCTTTGGTGATTTCCCCTTTTTCCATTTCTTGTACATATCCCTTTTAAATCTAAGCTCAGTTGAAAGTTCTTTAGACACCCATGCCAGATTCTTTAGGCACATCCCATTATTTAGGTTCCGGTTTATGATCAGGTCAATGGAAAATGCAATCCATCGAGCTCTCACTGGCTCACAAACCCAAAGCCTCATACTTGACAGGAGATGCTTGTGGACTCTCTGATATATGGAGAGTTCAAAGGCTCTGATCTAGCCAAGATCAGTGTCTACAGGACATCCGCCCAGGAACAAAGTGGTTGCAGCAGATCCTGAGATTGAGGAAACGATCACGCGCTTCAGAGGAGCCAGGGAGCATGAGTGCCTTCCACCCACCATATGAACATTGCACCAACTTTAGTTTAGACCACTTGTATGTATATAATTTGACATTAGTTTATTGTTGCTTAAAGAAGACAAGAGGCCCTTGGTTGTTATTTGAGAGCTTTCTCATCTAATGAAGGATTTAAAGAGGTAGTACCCTCTTCTGGAACTGAGAAGCCTTATGAATTAAATAATTTAATCCTTCTTTTTCCCTTGGAATTTACCTAATCTTTAAGGGACATGAATATTTGTTTTTTTTAATTTATAATTTTTATTATTTTTAAAGTACATAAAAGTGCATATTGACACTAATATATATATCATTGCTATGATTCTTCTATCCCCACTTCTGTGTATCAAATATTTCCAGTTGAATCTATCTTCCCTTTATAGATATAGATTGGGATTTATAGATTTATAGATTGGGAGGGGTTGCTAATACACCTGATGATAGGATCAAAATTCAAAAGGACCTGGACAGATTGGAGAGCTGGGCCAAGGCTAACAAAATGAATTTCAACAGAGAGAAATGTAAGGTCCTACACTTAGGCAGAAAAAATGGTATGCAGAAATATAGGATGGGGGACACGTGGCTGGCTAACAGTACGTGTGAAAGGGATCTAGGAGTCTTCATAGACCACAAGCTGAACATGAGTCAGCAGTGTGATGTGGCAGCCAAGAAGGCCAACGCAATTCTTGGTTGCATGAATAGGAGTATGGTGTCTAGATCGAGGGAGGTATTGGTACCACTTTATTCTGCATTGGTTGGACCTCATCTTGAATACTGTGTCCAGTTCTGGGCACCCCAATTCAAGAAGGATATGGATAAGCTGGAGCAGGTCCAGAGGAGGGCAACCAAAATGGTGAGGGGCCTGGAAGCCATACCCTATGAGGACAGACTTAGAGAGCTGGGTATGTTTAGTCTGCAGAAGAGAAGGTTGAGAGGGGACATGATAGCCATGTTTAAATATTTGAAGGGATGTCATGTCGAGGAGGGAGTGGGCTTGTTTTCTCCTGCTCTTGAGACCAGGACAAGGAGCAATGGATGCAAGCTGCAGGAGGAGAGATTCCGCCTGAACCTCAGGAGGAATTTCCTGACAGACAGGGCTGTCTGGTAGTGGAATGTGCTGCCACAGAGTGTGGTGGAGTCTCCTTCGTTGGAGGTTTTTAAGCAGAGGCTGGATGGCCACTTGTTGGGAGTGCTTTGAGTGTTTTCCTGCATGGCAGGGGGTTGGACTGGATGGCCCTTGCGGTCTCTTCCAACTCTACATTTCTATGATTCTATGATTCTATGATATCTTATCAGATACCAATATAGTCAATCCACAGACATTTACAGATTTAGCCAAAGCATAACCCTTTCCCACTCTCTTTCAAAATTTTGAACTGTTTTGTTCTTAAGGGAGTTAGCTAATTTTTCAGTTTCCATCATATCTAACATTTTTATTTTCCATTCATCTAATGGAATGTCTGTTTTATCTTTCCAGTGTTGTGCATATGTCAGCCGTGCTGCTGTGAACAAATACAATAATATCTTCTGTTGTTTTCTAATCTCCCGATTCTGACCCAATATGTTCAATAAATAAAATTCTGGTACCATTTCAAAACTTTGGCGATTTTTTGAATTTCATCATGAATTCCCTTCCAAAATTTCTTAGCCTTAGAACAAATCCACCACATATGAAAAAAAGTCCCCATCTTTTCTACACATTTCCAGCACTCCGCATCCCGTTTTTGGTTATTTTTTAAAGTCTTTCTGGAGTCATATACCACCTATGTAGCATTTTATAATATTTTTCTCTTAAATTTAAATTTGTAGTGAATTTATGTCTGTTTTCCATATTTTTTCCAATGCCTCTAGCTCAATTGGACGGCCTATATTTTGGGCCCACTTAATCATTGACTCTTTTATTGACTCAGATTCAAAGTCTCTTTTTAATGGTAATTTGTAAAGCTTTAAGATTTTCTTCTTCTGATATTCTTTCAACAATTGATCTAGTTCATTTTCTTGTCTTTCAAAACTATATAGTTTTTGGTCCATTTTGTACCTTTCTTTCAACTGGCCCCAAGGGAACCAGTTTAGCTCATGACCGTCAGCTTTTAACTCTTCTATTGACTTCATTTTTGGATTGTCTCCCATTTTATTATATCTTGATAAGTCAAAAGCTTTCCTTGCTTCATTGGTGCAATCTTATAAGCTTCTTGAGGGGATGTCCAAATTGGGAGTTTTGTGTAATATTTCTGTTTTATTTGGAGCCAGATCTTTAATAAAGTTTTCCGGATGCAATGATTATTAAAATCTTTATTCACCGCTATTTTATTATAGCATAAGTAACCATGCCATCCAAATCTATTATCTGTTTCTTCCAGATCTCTCAAAGTAGATTTCTCTAATATAATCCAGTCTTTAATCCAACCTAAACAACTTGCATAATAATAGGTCTTCAAGGACGGCGCTTTCATCCCTTTTCTGTCTTTTGCATCCTGTAACACTTTAAATCTTATTCTTGGTTTTTTGCCTAACAACTATTAGTTTTCATAGTTGATTTTCTACTTGTGGACATTGACGTTTGGGGGTAAGGACTCTTCTTTTCTTTTTTTTCTGAATGAATGAACTATCGTAGTTATATTTATCTTGGATAATTGAAGTGATAGATGTCATATATATTTAACTGAATAGAATTTTAATATTTATAAGACCAACACGTCTGGAATTATGAAGACTGGACTTTAAGGCAACTTTGTTTGTCTCCCTGTTGGTTGGTATTGTGCCAGTTTTTTATTGTTTTAAGAAAGTCTACCTAAGAACAGTCTTTATCTAATGCTTGGAAATATAAGCTGTTTTGTGTGAGAACATACTGAACAGTAGATGGATATCAAACAGTAAAATTGGAGAAAAGAGAAGTTTTGTACTACTTTTCTTTTTCTTTTTTAATTTAAAATGACTGTGGCTCCAGTTTGGGAAAATGACAAAGGATATAGTTGAAGATGATGATATCCCTGACTGTTTTTTGAGGTTCCTGGCAGAATTCAGGCAATTTAAGGTCTCCATTGAAAATAAGCTTGACACATTCATAGAGCGAGTGACAGGAGATCTTCAACATGGGACAGACAAAATTAAAATAATTCAACAGATGCCTGAAAAAATATCTGTTCAAGATCAAGACAAGGCAGAAGCAACAAGAATCCTGTCAGATATAATTCAAGATTTCAAAGTCATGAAAATCCAGACAGATAATTACACAGCATGAATTGGAGAAAGTCAGTACAGCCTATAAAAGAAGGATGAAGGCCCTAAGTGTTGCTTTATTTCAGTTTTTAATTAAAAAAAGGAAAGATCGAATCTCAGAATTTGATCAGATGATATTATGCAAAATTTAGGACTACTTGCTTCTACTTCTAAATGATCTCAGGATAAGGGATGGTTATATATTTTTGGTGGGCAAACTTATCAGAGTGACTGTATCTTTCAGCTGGGACCAACTTGATGACCTGATCTTTACTTAAAAGAATGAAAGCCATGGTTGAGCATGACTGATCTGATACATCACTTTTTAGGAATACACAAAAAAGATTCAATCTCTGGAAAGAAGGAAAGAAAGAAAGAAAGAAAGAAAGAGAGAAAGAAAGAAAGAAAGAAGAAGAATGACCTTAAAGTCTTCTCCTGTAATAATCAGAAGAAGACTTTAAGCACATTGAGAAAAAATGGATTTATTAATATTGTTTACTGGGAAGGGAATGAAGGTGATATGATGATGTTATTGATAGGCCCTCTATACTTTACTTTTAAATTTCAAATTCTTAGTACTATATGAGAAGTGTAATTGGAACTGAGGGCTTTTCCACACTAAACTGTTATAGTGCTATTATTCCACTTTCAGCATCCTGTGGAATTCTGGTGTTTGTCATTTTCTGAGACCAAAGAGCTCTCTGGCTGAGAGTTCTAAATGCCCCTCCCTAAACAGCAAGCCCCAGGATTCCATAGGATGTTGAAAGTGGGATAAAGGCATTATAAAAATGTAATGCAGAAAGGCCCTAATAGTCTTACTCTATTAGTTGCTTTTAAATGTTATTTCCTACATGGAGGTTTATTACTTTTTGACTGATGTTATTGTTGTTTGGTGATTTCTATGAGCTTAAACTAATATAGAATATAGTACAATGATTTATATAGAATATAGGATAATTTAAAATTGCTTTATAAATTTGTATTTTAATCAAGTAAGTAAAGAATTTTAGGCTTACTAATTTTTTTAGAGTTCCTACTACTTTTTGAAGAATGAAAACTATTTTAAAGTAATATAGAATTTAGATTAATTTGATAAGTAATATCAATTGCTTATAAATGATGTTTATTAATTATGTAATTTTGTAGGCATATATTTAGGATGGTAAGAATGATTAGCTGCAAGTATTAATTCTAGTACAAATGAGTAAATAATTAATAGGTGTAACTACTTGACTAACATGTGCTGTTTTCAATACGGATGAGTACCAGTTTTTAGTTATTTATAGTACCTTTGTTAGTTGTAGTTTTCTTAGATGTTTGTAGTTTTGATATGAACTTTGTTTTTTCAATTTCTGTTGTATTGTTATGTATTTTTAGTCTTATGTATTGTTATGTTGTATTATTATTTGTTTCTTGTTTAATTATTATTTTTATTTTAAAAATTTTTAAAAAGACACCCTCTATTTTTCCTCCTCATTGGAATTGTTGGAAATTGTGCCTTCAATATCTCACTTTTAATCAATTCCCATCCTTCATAAACTCCCTTCCCTTTTAGTATTCCTGACTATGGGATCACTTCCAGTATTTCCCTAGGTTTACTGAAATCAACTTTCTTAAAGTCTAGAACATATGTATGGTTATGCTTTGCCTCCTCTTTCCACTGTGTAATTCCATTAGAATGTGGTCACGTCCACCCAAGGATCCCAAAATTTCCACCCCATTAACAATGTTGTCATTGTTGGTTAGGATTGGATCTAAAATAGCTGTCATCCTTGTTCCCTTCTCCACCTCCTGGTCTATGAAAGGCAAGTGAGAAATTTGGTGGACCTGATACTCTTGGCAGAGTTTGACTTCCAACAAATATCAGAATAGTTGAAATCTCCCATTATGGCTATATCGCTCCTTCCTGAATGTTTTGTCATCTGTTCCAGGAAAGCATCATCTGAGTCCTTAGTGTGGCTTGGAGGTCTATAGTAGATGCCCATGAGAACATCATTGTTCTTTCTCTCTCCCTTAATTTTTACCCTGATGCTCTCAACCTGCCTTCTAGGATTTAAGTCATGGATCTCTTCACAGGTATAAATGTCCCTGGCATATAGTGCTATTCTTCCTCCTTTCCTGTTTGTTCTGTTTCTCTGAAATAGACAGTGATGTAGACTCAAGTCAATAGACTTGTACTCAAGTCACTTCAGTGACTCGACTCAGGCATAAATGATGCACTGACTCGACTGAACTCAAGTCTTGTATATTTTTAATGACTGACTTGATGCTCTTGGTTCATCCAGAAACCTTATGACTTTGAACAGTGCTTCCACCTCTTTTTGCCTACTAGTCACATGACAATCTCTCTCAAGCCCAAAGTGTGGGCACATTTCTCAGAGGGGAACAGCAAACAGATTAGGCAATGAGCTTGAGGGAGGCTTGAGGTCTGCTCAGCTGTTACCCTGTTTACTGGGGGTCCTGGGAGGGACACCTAAATAACCAAACAATAAAACACAATTTTGGGGAAAATTAGCTGGAGCACTCACTTAAGTTAGTGAGAGGCAGGGTAACTTAGCAGGATCTTGCAACCCAGCATCTATGGGGTCAGGTCAGTCAAGCAGCCAGACGGGTTTAAAGTAATAAAAATGAGGTTTTATTGCATACAAACAAATATTAAAGACACCACATTCACACAGCTAACTAAGAAATTAGAGGTTGAATTAAGGATAGAGATTTTATGGGAAAATGGGTGATACGACACCTGTCTCGTCGTCCTGGGGTAGATCACTGCAGAGGTCTGTAGGTGCGCAGTCTCGGAATGAGACTGAGGGGAAAGCTCATCGGATGAAGTGGCAGCAAGGCTGGATGGTAGTTCAGAGCGATCCGAGGAAGGTCTCGGAATCAGGGGTTTTTATAGGGTGAATTGGGACTGCAGGCTGTGCCTTACTTGGGGAAAACAATGAGTTTTCGGTGCCAGACAATGTCTCAGAAAGGTCACAATTTAGCATGATTGAGTTAAGTCTGAATTGGCAAAGAGGTAGACTGTATGCAGATGCTCAGTGTTTGGCCTTTAAGCTTCTAGCTTGCCAAGTTACCTGCTCAGGGCAGGGAGTCCTTTGTAAACAGCATGTATACATAATAAGGGTGTTTGCAGAGACGTCTCCTAAAGCAGTGATCTGGCTATTTCTGGCCTGCCTATATTGTTTGGGATATTGCAGTGTCTGATGGCTGAGCCTAGTTCTGTGCTTGTCCAGGGGCCTCGCAAACATTTGGCTGAGGGTGGCATAAGGGGGCCGAATTGTGATATTGAAAGTGATATCTAATATCCTCCAAAGTCGGGCTAGCAAACGGTGATAACACAGCAACCTGTCCCTGCTGCATATCAGAGAAGCCATCTAAAACATTTCCTAAGACCAAAAGACAAGACTTGCCCCCAGAGTGCATTTGTCAGGGTCTTTCCACATGCAGAGGGAGAAACGGGGCAAAGCACGCAGAAACGGAGCTTACCTGAAGCCAGGTAAGTCCGTCGCTGTGAGGAGCAGCGCGCATTCGCCACTCCACACTCCTGTGGCGCCTGGCAGCATCCAAAATGGCGGCGTATGACTGGCGGAGGCTCTCCACCAATCGGAGAAGCTTGCCAACCGGAAGCCCGCCCCATGGCAGATCTGCAGGCACACACTTGAGCATGCCTGCAAATCTACACCGGGGCGCCGTGACAGAGTGGAACGGGGCTGTACGCTTGTGTTTAATAAAAACCACTTGGAAAGTTGTTTTTAAAAAAACACGCGGCGCCACCACCTCCAGCCACTTCAGGGCGGTTTGAGGTATAGAACCTCAAAATTAAAACCGACCCTGTGCACTCCAAGGTGTGGACAATCTCCGGTCGAGGTTGCCCTACACCGTTTTATTAACCCCGTGTGAAAAGGGCCTCAGAGGGGAACAGCAAATGTGTTAGGCAATGAGCTTGAGGAGGAAGGATCCTTCCTTCTAAATCTTTTGAATCTTCAGTAATGGGGAGTAAGATAGGATCCTATTCCCCACTTCCAAAGCTGTAGATGGCAAAATTGCAAATGTGGAGAGCTGACTGTTACTGCAGTTTAGGCCTGTTTGGTGATAGCACCAGATATCACTTTGATATCATAATTTGGCCTTACCATACCACCCTTCTCCACGTGTTTGTGAGGGCCCCGTACAAGCACGAAACTAGGCTCAGCACCTAACTGCTGAAATACTCTCAAACAATACAGGCAAGCCAGAAATAGCTAGATCGCAGCTTCAGGGACCTCCCCAGCAAACACCACATTATGTGTGCACGCTACCTACAAAAGGCTCCCTGCCCCGAGCAGGCAACTTGGCAAAGGCTGAACCATCCACTGTCAAGCGTTGCACATTTACATACTGGCTACACCATTGTTAATTCGGCTCTGATTCCATCATGCTAAATTGTGACTTTTCGGAGACATTGTCTTGCACCCAAAACTCATTGTTGTCCCTGAGTAAGGCATAGCCTGCAGTCACACTTATCCCTATAAAAACCTTTGATTCCAAGACCTTCCACGGATCGCTCCTGAGTTCCAGACTGCCTTGCTGCCGCTTTGCTTGGCGAGCTTCCCCTCAGCTCCACATGCTGAGCCACACCGAACCCCAGCATCGCTCTATATCTTCTTCTGGGCTTCAGGAACAGGTTTCGTATAGTCCCGAATCAACTATCCCCCTGAAAATCCCGCTTTCTTACTCACACCTTTATTTTTCTTAGTTATCTCTGTGCGTGCGTTGCTTATATTGTATGCCTGTATTTAATAAAGATCATTCATCACTTTCAAATCAGTCCGCTTCTTGACTTGGCCTGATCCCATAAACACTGGTTACAAGATCTTGCTAAGTTACCCTGCCTCTCGTAACGCTAAAGCAGTGCTCAGAGCTAATTTTCTTCACCTATAGTTGAGCACATTTTGGTGTCCCTCATGGGACCCCAGTAAACAGGGTAACATGACTCTACTTAAATTGTTAAAACTGAATTTATTTCTACTTAAAACTGAATTTATTTCTACTTAAATTGTTAAAACTGAATTTTATTTCTCCCTATCAAATAATTCTGGAATTTCGTCTCTCCTCCCTGTTCAAGGATATGGCGCATGTAGGGAAAGGGCAATAGCAGAGGTCAACAACTGGCTACGCATGTGGTGCCACCAGCAACGGTTTGGTTTTTTGGAACATGGCCTGAATTTCCATGAACGTGGGCTTCTGGCGAGGGATGGGCTGCACTTCACGAAATTTGGCAGGAATGTTTTTGCAAACAGTCTTGCAAGGAGGATTGAAAGGTCTTTAAACTTAGTTCCACTGGGGAGGGAGACAATATTATTCAGGGCAAGGACTCAGCGAGCACAGGGGGAAAAGGCCCAAATGATACTGGACAAGTAGTACAAGCGGCCAATGGCGGGAGGAGTAGAAACAATAGTACAGGACTTGCAGGAAGGGCCCAGGGACTTAAATGTCTCTACACTAATGCACAGAGTATGGGAAACAAGCAGGATGAACTTGAACTCCTAGTACAACAAAATAAATACGATTTGATAGGCATCACTGAGACCTGGTGGGATGAGTCTCATGATTGGAATATAGGAATAGAGGGGTATAGCCTATTTTGTAAAAACAAGAAAGGAGGAGGAGTAGCCTTGTATGTCAAGGATGTTTTCACCTGTGAAGAGATCCTTGACTTAAACCCAGAAAGCCAGGTCGAGAGCATTTGGGTAAGAATTAAGGGAGTGAGAAACAATAGGGATATTCTAGTGGGGGTTTACTACAGACCTACAACCCAGGCTGAGGACTTTGATGACGCCTTCCTCAACCAAATGACTGCACATTCAAAAAGGAGAGATACAGTAATAATAGGAGATTTCAATTACCCAGATATATACTGGCAGTCAAACTCTGCCAAGATAGTAAGGTCCAGCAAGTTTCTTGCTTGTCTTGCAGAGAACTTCATGGTTCAGAAGGTGGAAGAGGCCACAAGGGGATCAAATATTCTAGATCTGATCCTGACCAACAGGGATGACCTTGTTAATGAGGTAGAAGTGGTTGGATCTTTAGGGGGGAGTGACCATGCCCTATTGGAATTTGGCATTCAGTGGGAAGGAGAAGATAAGGGTAGCCAAACACTCATCTTTGATTTTAAAAAAGCAGACTTCTGTAAACTTAGGGAGCTGCTGGCTGGAATTCCGTGGTCAAGAATAGTGAAAGGGAAAGGAGTTCAGGAGGCATGGGAGTTCCTTAAAAAGGAGATAATGAAGGCACAGTCTAAAATTGTGCCAATAAGGAGGAAAAATGGAAGGCATCTGAAGAAACCAGAATGGTTGACTAAAGAACTCTCAGCTGAGCTAAGTGTTAAGAGAAACATGTATAGAAAATGGAAGAAGGGGGAAACCACCAAAGAAGAATTTATGCAAGTAGCCAGGAGATGTAGGGAGGTCGTCAGAAAGGCTAAAGCACAGAACGAACTTAGGCTGGCCAGAGACATTAAAACAATAAAAAGGGCTTTTTAAAATATGTCCACAGCAAAAGGAAAAAGAAGGAGACGATAGGGTCGCTGTGCAGAGAAGATGGTGAATTACTCACAGGGGGAAGAGAAAAGGCAGAACTACTTAACACCTTCTTTGCCTCAGTTTTTCCCCAGAAGGATACAAGCACTCAACCTGGCAGTTGGGGAGCAGGTGAGGAAGCAGGGGAAATTAGGCACATAATAGGTAGAGAGGTGGTAGAGGAATACCTGTCCACACTGGATGAATTCAAGTCTGCAGGGCCAGATGAATTGCATCCTAGGATATTAAAAGAACTGGCAGAGGTCATTTCGGAACCGCTTGCTATAATCTTCGAGAAATCTTGGAGGACAGGAGAAATTCCAGCAGACTGGAAGAGGGCAAATGTTGTCCCCATCTTCAAGAAGGGAAAAAAAGAGGACCCAAATAATTATTGCCCAGTCAGCCTGACGTCAGTACCCGGAAAGATCCTAGAGCAGATCATGAAGCAGTCCGTTTCTAATCAATTACAAAGCAACGCAGTAATCACGAGAAGTCAACATGGATATCTCAAAAATAAGTCATGCCAGACTAATCTTATCTCTTTTTATGATAGAGTTACTAACTTGATAGATGAAGGGAATGCTGTGGATGTAGCATAGCTCGATTTCAGTAAGGCCTTTGACAAAGTTCCCCATGACATTCTTGCAAAGAAGCTAGTAAAATGTGGGCTGGACAGGGCTACTGTTAGTTGGATTTGTAATTGGTTGACCGAACGAACCCAAAGGGTGATCACAAATGGCTGCTTTTCATCCTGGAGAGAAGTGACTAGCGGGGTGCCACAGGGTTCTGTCCTGGGCTCAGTGCTGTTCAATATTTTTATCAACGACTTGGATGAAGGAATAGAGGGCATGCTCATCAAATTTGCAGATGACACCAATTTGGGAGGGGTTGCTAATACGCCAGAGGACAGGATCAAAATTCAAAATGACCTAGACAGATTGGAGAGCTGGGCCAAGGCTAACAAAAGGAAATTCAACAGAGAGAAATGTAAGGTCCTACACTTTGGTAGAAAAAATGGAATACAGAAATATAGGATGGAGGACACGTGGCCGGATAGCAGTACGTGAGAAAGGGATCTAGGAGTCTACATTTCTATGATTCTATGCGATTCTGATCTAGGTACTTTTTATCATTTAAATAGTGGTCTTGCAGAAAGCTTAAAAAGTTCTGGAAAGATACTCATATACAAATTGAAAAAATATTGGCTCTACAATTTGAAATGTCACCGGAGTTATACTTATTGGGTATTATGGAGGATGATCTTGAAAAGAAAGCAGGTTTTATTCGTCTGCTGCAACAAGAATAGTTTTTGCAAAAAAGGAGATAAAATGTACCTCCTACTGTAAGCAATTGGACTTTATAATTGTTGGATATAATACATATGGATAGAATTATGCTTTTATTAGGGGAGAAGAATATAATAAATTTATTGAAGACTGGGATAAAATCATTGCATACTTTGAGAACATGTGGGAAAACCTGAAGGTGGACAATTTTGAGTTTTGAGATTAGTACAGAATAAGTTTGGATAAGCTAACATATATGGAAGATGAGATAAATAGATTCTGCAATTTTAAGGTAAAATTACTTAGCTTAGATGATAAGTGATATACAACAATATACAATCAGGCTAGATTGAGAGGAAGTTAAGAATAGAAGAAGAATGTATGGAATGAGTCAGGTAAGAATGATTAAGTAGGTAGGTAGGTAGCTATGTTTTAAGTTCTCTTTTCTCTTCTTTCTTTCTACTACTGTATTCCATTTTCTTTTCTTTTTCTCTTTCTTTATTATGTTTCCAATTTTAATATTTCTACTTTATGTAATAATATGTTCTCATTTGCCACAATTATGTTATCTTTCTAGTTACTATTTTCTACTCTTTAATTTCTTTCAACTATAACATTTCATGTCCTGCTCCATTGAGGTTAATAATATTCAATAAGATTTATGTGATAAAATTTGGTATGTTTGCATGTAATTTTATTATATTATATGTTTCTTTAAATTCTTAATACAAATAATAAAAAAATAAAAGTGTCCCCTGCATTTTCTAGAGGGCATAAGAATCATTTTTGCCATGTTTTTGCATCCCCTGGTGGCTTTAAGCCAAGAGAAGTCTTTTTCTAAAACCAAAAATACACTAGAAATTGTTTTTGGGAATCCTCCCTTGATTTCCGATTTATTTTCTGCTTAAAAAAGGTGTCTCTTGGGTCTAAAACAACCAGAGAGGTCTAAAAATGGCAATATTATTTCCAATGTCCTCACATGACCCTTTTGCCAGATAAAAAATTTAAAAATTGGGGCCCATTGCAGGGAGTAATGTGATTCTCCATGGTCCTAAAGGAAGCCAATGCAGCGCCCAACCCTTGACAGTTGCCCACCTGCTCCTTTATATAAGAACTACCCTCAATGCAGATATTAGAGAAGGCTACATGTAGTGAGGTTGTCCTCAGTTAAATGACACAGCATTCAGACAGCCTCTAACAGCCACGTCATTGCAGATTATTTCAGACACATGGTTGGAATCCAATTCAATAGTTACAATGTGGTAAGTCTGCTTTTACAACATTGCAATTCATTTTTACAGTCATTGTGCACACAATGACCAAAAGCGTCCCCAAATTTACCTTTTCAGTAGAATCAGCACCCCCCAATGTAGCATTCCCATGTTGTCAGAGAGCAGGGGGATGAAAGAAGGTATAGCTAGACAAGCTGTGATAAGCATCTTCAGTGACTGCATGCAGCTACAGGAAGAGTTGATCACCACTCACCCACTCACTCTCTGGTATTACAGAAATGCCTGTACTGGAGGAGAGCACATGCATTGTTGAAATGGTAGGGTTTTTTAAAAAATTATAATTAGCAACAAGACACATAGCTACAGAGATATACTATCATGCACCTACATCTTGGTTTATGTTTCTATGAGTGTACCTAAGAGGAACATCTTTAAAAATGATGCAACCAATTATGACATACTTATATTTTCCAAGATGTACATCACAAGCAAAATCAAATCAAATCAAAGTCCATACTGCATTTGCACTGGTGGAGGTTACAACTAATGGAATTAGAATTGGTATAGAGAATTCACACCTTTCTTCCCCTGTATAATCCTGTGGAACATCTGTCATGTCTGTGGCAGTGCAGGCAGTTAGTCACAAACAGCACAGTTCCTACACAAAAGGTGAGAGTCAGAGAATGTCCAAACAGAGAGGCACCCAAGAGCAAACAAATTTGAAGGGGAAAATCCAAACTGTAGTCCAAACAGGCAGAGTTCCAAGACAACCAGATCCAAGAGCACAGAATTTCAGAGCCAACAAAAACCAATTACTGACCCTGGAAAGAAAGGCCAGCTGGAGCCCTCTTTTATCTATGGATGCTGCCACCAAGATGTTCCCTCATTAGGGCTCATGTACTATTTAAACGGGCCGAGCAACAGAAACCCTCCCTTTCACAGCATCTCTGCTGCAAGGTAGGTGTGTCAACTATGTCTTCCTCTATGTGTTCCCCTGGCTCAGGCCCTTGTTGTTATTGTTGTGTATTAGCTCCTTCTGGACCAGCTTCTGGGGGCACTTCAGCCTGTGAGGAAGCCTCTGCCTTAGAGTCAGAATCCTCCTCCTTGCTACCACAGTCTCCAAGGCAGGGCATGACTACATCCTTCTTGAGATTCTAGTTTCTGTTTGTAGGGAAGGAAATCAATCATGACCAACTACCATTCGTACATTGCCCTGAAGGTCTAAGGAAACATTGCATGCAACTGTATGTAAGAAAATTCAAATAGTTGTCACAGAAAAATTATTCCTTAATGGGGGAGAATTTTGAGTTCAAAATGGACAGTTGAGGAAATGTTAAACACTTCTCTGCTTTCTCTATTTCAGATTGCTCTCTCACAACAATAGATTTTCCAAGCAGAAACAAATGTTAAGAGTTTTCTCAGAGACATGTGGAATATGCAGCTAGGCCCCTAAGCCTAGCTTTCTTTCTCTCCCATTCTTTTCTCCTCTTTCCTCAATGATTGTACCGTTACCTCTTGAATTTCTTTTGTATATCCATCTGGAAATAAACAAGTAGACAATAACAATGCAATAAACTAGGGCAACATTTATTAATACTCAACCCCCAAAAAACCTGCAATGGGGCCTACTTAGTACAGAAATCAGCTGAAGCCAAGGGATCCTTCCTGTCTACCTCCTCAGTTGAATATGGACAAGTACCCAGGCCCCAATACCCCTTGTGTTCCCACAGGTAGACATCAGCTAGGTGGCCAATCCAGTCAGAAAGACCTTCCTAGGTTAATCCTTTCTGCAAGCTCTGTGACTTTGGAATTCTGGGAAGGGGTCAACCTGGGTTGGTCCCAGAGTTGATTCTTCTAGGCCCCCCTCCATCCACCCCATACAACCCAGAGCATAAGCCAAGGGAACCCTTTTCATCCAAAAGGTGGATCAAAGGTGTACCTCAATGAAACACAGAAATGCATCATATGTATTACTGGTATGGGCCATACTAAAGGGAGGCTATGCTGTATGCCAAAGGATGGAATTCTCTTACTATGTAAGTTACCTTAGTGCTATGAGTTTGGCCTCAGCTTGCCAATCTTCCACATGGCTGGAGGGATCTTCTCCCTGATTTCTGTCACACTGGGAGTGAACTGTCTGAATCCAGACTTATGCTGAATCAGGACAAAACATCAGCAATCCCATTATCCACCCTAGCAACATGTCAGGCCATGAACAGAATGTTAAATGATAGACAGTTTAACATGAAAGCTTGCACTAGCTCCATAACTTTGGGGGGCTCTGATGTCAGTGAACTGATAACCCAGATAGTGGATTGGTTGTCACACCAAAACAGGGCTGAGGAGTTAGCCAACTCTTCAGCCTATAGCCAAACAGCAACCAGTATTCACTGTAAGAAAGTAATGTCCCTAGTTATACTGGCTTTTTTCCACTCTTCATGCCACAATTCAGTATACCAATGATCACCAGAATTCACCCCAAAACCTATAACCACAGCAGTGTTCAAATGAACCTGGAACTGTGTCTCTAGGTTCCTATCCTCCCTCCAGAAGGAAACTCTAATATATTGTGTCAGAAATTGTTAGCAGACTCAAAGATCCCCTCTCATCTCAGCTGTGACTCTATGACTGTGCCCCCAGGCCCCTCTTGGCTTCACACAGTTGGTGAAAGAAGGCTCTGCCTGCTGCAACAAAACAGCAGACAAAGTCCAGGTGCCTCACCAACTCCTGATTCCCTTAAATATAAACTTCCTATGTCCCAGAAAGGTGTCAGCCCTAGATTTCAGCTCCACCAGTTTTTCTTCAGGAAGATGACGAAACAGTTCATTGGAAGTCCTTTTTAGCCACATGCAAACAAAAAAGACCCTTTATCTGAGCCCAGATACCTGTTTTAAATATACTGAAATTTTCATTCTGCAGAACAGTTTAAAAGTATTTGCAACCCATGCTGCTTGTTCAGGACAATTTCCTATATATTTCAATATGAAACTGTCAGTGTGGGAATGGAAAACAGCAGATAATTGCTTAACCTCAATTATAAACAAACTGCTACAAGAGGATCATAGAATATGTGCAAGCACTATATAGCTACACATATGTATGGTTCTGAAGTTCTGGCTCTGGTCAAAGTGTTTTACAATAGCTTTAACATACTGCTCCTTTGATACCCTATGTTTTCTCTTTAAATAATTACATACTGTACCGAGAAAGAAAGCTTAACAGAAAAAGTCTGTGCCTGCTTCAGTGGGGGCCCCTTTTACTTTCCTACTAAGAACAGCCTATAATTATTTTCTATAAAATGCTTTCCATTGGAAATCATGTAGGCACCAAGCCATCTTATTTGAATTGCTGTATTTTGTCAACCAAGGTATAAAGAAAGGTTAAACCCCAGACTCTGGTGACTGTAAAAAAATAAGTAAATAACACTGTGGTTTTCTTTGTGGGGCCAATGGAGTCAGGATGGCCAGAGTTCTTTCCAAATAAGACTTTGCTGGGGACAGGGTAGATTCTTGAAGGCTTGAGCATATCAGAAATGTAATATTAACTCTCCATATGGATAACATCAGGGAGAAGATTTTTCCTCCACTAAAAACTCCATCGAAGCATTTTGTCTTGAAGGAGCTACAGTTAAAATCTTAACCAGAGAGCTTTAGTCTATTTTCCTCACTCTTTAAAAATAACTGGTAAATAATTCCAGAGCTTTCCAATGAACAAACCTAGCGTAGATGAAAAAGAAATGACAAATCATTAGGTATGACAAATCATACCTAATTTAGAGCAGGAGTGGGCAACTGTAACATGGAAGGACACAATTTTTCTCCTCTCCCCAGCAGATAACACTGGTACTTTCATGCCAATCTAGAAGTGACTCAAAGATTTTTATCTAGGACATTTGTTCTGCTTTGGTGAAATCTTTGTGGCTGTAGGAGGCAATGTCATTTTTGGCTGTGGTTTTGCCTCACACTGGGTTATCTGAGGGTGAAATTTTGCCCTGAATTTTTTGAAAATTTCCTTTAGTTGGGCTGGTGGTTTGGGGTGTCCTGAAGGATGAAGGAGTTGTGTGGGGAAATGGTTTAGTTCTACATGTACCTCTGAACCTATACCTTCCCCATTTGTTTTAACAAGTGTCTGCAAAGGAAATAGGTGGACCTGCTGTTGAAAGTTACAGAAATTCTATTCATTTTGAGTGGATCTGTCAGTCAGTAGCACCAGATACATGTAGTGTCTGGTAAGCCCTGAAGTAATGCTTCCAGATGAGTCTTTACTGTGCAAGCTTACTGTCTCTTCACAAAACTTTTAGGAAGTTCCAGATAATGGTATCTTCAATTTGCATCTAATCCATGCTTCTTCCACAGTTGCAGAGCACTTTGTGAGTGCTAGCACTGAAGGAATGGCTACAAGTGCAGAACAATGCTATCTGATATCTGTCTGTGAATGATGCAAGGTAACGGTGTGTGAGAGAGAAAATCTATCTGGAACCTCTCCCTGTATCTTATTGTGAGAATTTTTTTTCAAAAAAGTCACTCTATGCAAAATATCCATGTTGATTCCCCTTATATTTTATGTTTAATCAACCCTTGCAAAGTAACATTTTGAAACTATTGGCTATAGTTAAGTGATTGATTTAATAGACTGATCGTATTTCCCTGCTTCAATTGTCATTTAAATCCTTTCAAAATCCTTGAAGGTCAGCCAGGACTTAAGTGTACAATTACTTTTCATACCAAACTTCTATCACAGACAGACACAGAAGCTCTAGTATGGCATGCAATTCAGGGATCCTGCAGTTACAGTCCCAATGACTTCCATCATTATTGAATATTCTAGATGAGTTGCCAAGGTAAAGTGGAAACGGTGGGTTTAAAAAGAGCAGCAGCAACAATAGTTTGCTATGTGTATGGTTACACTGCAACTACATATTGGTAGTTCTAACTTAGATATAGCAAGTGCTGAGGCACTGTTTTCAACAAGAGGATCTACCACACTGCACTGTTGTAGCACTATTGTCAGGATGCATAGCTCCTGTTATAGTGGATCTACTAGATGTGTATTGAAGTAACGTAAGGTAGTTAGTGTAGGGTAATGCTAGTTTAGTTGAGCACTATCGAGTGCTAATGCAACAATGTATCTGTTTGAAGCTTGTTTGTATAGTCTGCTGTATCAAATGGCTAATTGCTTTATTGCTCATTGCTAAAATGTATATGGTGGAGCAGGAGAAGATCAGGGTGGGTGAAAATGAAAGTACCAAAAGGTGTTTTGGGAACTGGAAGTATCTAAATATAAAGATAACATAATTCCTGCTCCAAGGATGAAAGAAGGATAAACAACTGCAAGTATGGGAAATGTCTAAAGACGTAGGGTGATGTTAAATTTATGATCCTCTCCAATCACAGCTTTGTGTGCCTAAAATTCATATTTCATAGAATCATAGTATCATACTATCATAGAAATGTAGAGTTGGAAGAGACCACAGGGACCATCCAGTCCAACCCCCTGCCATGCAGGAACACCCTCAAAGCACTCCCGACAGATGGCCATCCAGCCTCTGCTTAGAAACCTCCAAAGAAGGAGACTCCACTACACTCCGAGACAGCAGATTCCACTGTCGGACAGCCCTGACTGTCAGGAAGTTCTTCCTGAGGTTCAGGTGGAATCTCCTTTCCTGCAGCTTGAATCCATTGCTCCTTGTCCTGGTCTCTGGAGCAGCAGAAAACAAGCCCACTCCCTCCTCTACGTGGCATCTCATCAAATATTTAAACATGGCTATCATGTCCCCTCTTAACCTTCTCTTCTTCAGACTAAACATACCCAGCTCTCTAAGTCTGTCCTCATAGGGCATGGCTTCCAGGCCTCTCACCATTTTGGTCGCCCTCCTCTGGACTTGCTCCAACTTGACCATGTCCTTCTTGAATTGAGGTACCCAGAACTGGACACAGTATTCAAGATGAGGTCTAACCAAAGCAGAGTAGAGTGGTACCAGTACCTCCCTCGATCTAGACACCATACTCCCTTTGATGCAGCCAAGAATTGCATTGGCTTTCTTGGCTGTCGCATCACACTGCTGACTCATGTTCAGCTTGTGGTCTATGAAGACTCCTAGATCCCTTTCACACGTACAGCTATCCAGCCACGTGTCCCCCATCCTATACTTCTGTATTCCATTTTTTCTACCAAAGTGTAGGACCTTATACTTCTCTCTGTTGAAGTTCCTTTTGTTAGCCTTGGCCCAGCTCTCCAATCTGTCTAGGTCATTTTGAATTTTGATCCTGTCCTCTGGCATATTAGCAACCCCGCCCAATTTGGTGTCATCTGCCCTCTGTTCCTTCATCCAAGTCATTGATAAAAATATTGAACAGCACTGGGCCCAGGACAGAACCCTGTGGCACCCCGCTAGTCACTTCTCTCCAGGATGAAAAGCAGCCATTTGTGATCACCCTTTGGGTTCGTTCGGTCAACCAATTACAAATCCAACTAACAGTAGCCCTGTCCAGCCCACATTTTACTAGCTTCTTTGCAAGAATGTCATGGGGAACTTTGTCAAAGGCCTTACTGAAATTGAGATATGCTACATCCACAGCATTCCCTTCATCTATCAAGTTAGTAACTCTATCATAAAAAGAGATAAGATTAGTCTGGCATGACTTATTTTTGAGAAATCCATGTTGACTTCTCGTGATTACTGCGTTGCTTTGTAATTGATTAGAAACGGACTGCTTCATGATCTGCTCTAGGATCTTTCCGGGTACTGACGTCAGACTGACTGGGCGATAATTATTTGGGTCCTCTTTTTTTCCCTTCTTGAAGATGGAGACAACATTTGCCCTCTTCCAGTCTGCTGGAACTTCTCCTGTCCACCAAGATTTCTCAAAGATTATAGCAAGCGGTTCCGAAATGACCTCTGCCAGTTCTTTTAATATCCTAGGATGCAATTCATCTGGTCCCGGAGACTTGAATTCACCCAGTGTTGTTATTACCATTTACTAGCCTTACTTTGGAAGATATTAGATATCGTTTTGATATCACAATTCGGCCCCATTTTGTCACCCTCGGCCAAGTGTTTGTGAGGCCTCCAAACAAGCACAGAACTAGGCATGGCCATTAATTGCTGAACATTTCTTTCCCCTAGGCAGGCCAGATTCAGCTAGATCTTCGCTTTAGGAGATCTCTCTAGAGAAACACCTCATTAAAGATGCACGCTGTTTACAATATCCTGATTGATAGGAAAGAAAGAGGAGGTTTTGGACTGCCTGATTTGAAATCATACTATACGGCGAATGGTATGATTTGGTTAAGAGACTGGCTGGAGTTAAAGAATGATAGAATATTGAAACTTGAGGGAGCTGACTTACGTTTTGGTTGGCATGCATATTTATGGTATCAAAAGGCAAAAGTCGACAAGGCTTTTGTAAATCATTATATGAGAAAACCTCTGTTTGAGATATGGAGGATATGGAAAAAGAAATTGTATACGAAAATTCCTTTGTGTGTATCGCCACAAGAAGCATTTCAAGCAAGGTGGAAAGACCCAGTTGATAAATGGTTAAGATATGGAGATTTTTCTCCATATCATTTTTCAATGATCTGAAAAATGGTCAAAGCATAAAGACAAGAGAAGAATTGGAACAGGAAGGATGGAAATGTCAATAGTTCCCATATATGCAATTAAAGGAAAGAACTAAAATAGACTTGAAGTTAGAGGGAATAGAAACATCAATCCAACCAAATGAATGGGAAAAGTTGATATTCGAAAAAAGGGAACATTTGACATCCTTTCTTTATAAGTTCATATTGGATCGAGAATTGGAAAGTGTGACAGTGAAAGAAACAATGATTAAATGGGCACAAAATATAGGACATGAAGTAAAACTAGAACATTGGGAAAGAAGTTGGAACATGACAAATAAATTTCCATTGGCACAGAACTTAAAGGAAAACTATTTCAAAATGCTGCATAGATGGTATTTAGACCCTGCTAAACTAAGCAAGATGCGTAAAACAAAAGAGAAGTATTGTTGGAAATGTAAACAAGAAGATGGGTCTTTTTACCGTATGTGGTGGATGTGCCCAAAGGTTATAGGATATTGGAAAAAAAATACATAAAATAATGACAAGTATCCTCCAAATAGATCTCCCATTAACACCAGAACTCTGTCTATTAAACATAACTCATCAAATTGATAAGAAACATAAAAACTGGGAGACAGCCATTTTATATATGATTACTGCAGCAAAGATTGTCTTTGCAAAGTATTGGAAAAGAGCGGAAATACCAACAACTGAAGAATGGTTGGATAAAGTTCAGGAATATGCAATATTAGAAGACTTGACAGATAGAATGAAACATGGGGTAAATAATAAGAGAACGAAAGATATGAGATTAATTAAGAAATATATTGAAGAAAATAGTTCAAAGTTATGCCAAGAGGCTAATAACTAAAAAAAAAATTACGACAGAGGATAAGAAAGCACAGTGAAATAAAGAAGGTAATCAAATAAACTGATATTTCTGTTAGATGAGACCAGCTTGTAATGAGATATTGGAATTAAGGAGACTACATTGAGAATAGTTATTAAGATTGGTTCAATCCAGGGAAGAGGGGAAGTGTATATAGGTTATGAAATGGGGATAAAATTAAAAAGTAGATGGATATCTAGAAGATTTAAGTGAAGTAACAAATATACTAAATAACTTAAATATGGATATCTATGTATAGATAACAAATTAGTAAAACATTTATGAAATATATCTCTGTTTTATGTATTTTGTAAAAACATGGAATGTCAGCGCGGGCTGAGGTCAAGCGGGGGCCGGGTCGGACCGGCCACTAGCCGTGTCCCAAAACAGTCTCTCAGGAGCGCTGCCGTGAGCAAATGGCCTGGAGCTGGGGTTTGCCTTCACAGCAGGCACTTAACAGAAAATAACAACGGGTTGCCTCACCCTGAACACAAAGCGGTTACAGCACCTTAACGCAGGGAAGGGTCTTGGAGGAGCCGAGCAGCAGCACGCAGGCACGGGCTGGACTGGAACAAGGCACGGGCGACAGACACACGGGTAGCCGACGGTTGTTGCTCCGTGCCTGCCTCATCCCCGCGCCTGCCTAAAAAGGCCTGCAGACTGGCCTGTGGCCAATCCGGGCCGAGCACGTGGCCGGGCTCGCAGCTGTGCTACAGCTGGGAGCTCCCTGCCCCCAGGTGTTTCTCTTGCAGCCGCCGGGAGCGGCGGCTGGCCTCCTTGAACCGCCGCTGCTGCAGGAACGTCGGTGGCAGGGCGGCTGCCTCAGCCTCTTCCGAGGCCGCCTTGCGAGTATGCGGTGCCCCAGGATCGGGCCCGGGACCCGCCACCTCCCGTGGAGCCTCGTCCGCCATGCCCAGCGGCCTGGGAGCCGGGCCGGCGACCTCTGCAGCGGTGGGACGATCCTCGGCGGCGGCGGCGGCCTCTGTCTCACGGGGAAGACCCTCTCCGGGATCGGCATCCGCCGCGGCGTCCCAGTGATCCCCCCCGGCGGCGGAGCCCTCTGCAGCGGCCGCGTGGCCGCCGCCGCCGCCGATCGCAGTCTCCGACGGGCCCGGATCCGCGTCCTCCTCCTCGGAGGTAAGGCTGGCGTCGGCCTCCGCGGCGCCTGCCAGCGTGGCCACGCCCAGAGCCCTGACATGGAATATGTCAAAAAGAGACTGTTGTAATGTAACTTGTTTGGTTTTAATAAAAAATATAGGGGAAAAAAAGATACACGCTGTTTAGAAAGAACTCCCTGCCTCGAGCAGGCAACTTGAAGAGCTAGACACTTAACTGTCAAGCACACTGCATCTGCAGTAAACAAGGTAACAGTGGTGGAGAATGCGGGCAACCCCGGTACCCCTAATTTGGGAAGGAGTTGTGAACCTCCTCAAATCAGGCTGGTACTGACTTAGGGAACGGCCAGTCAAGTCGCAAAAGATTCTGTCAGGCAGGAACATGTGTGTGTGTGTGTGAGAATTCTGTGTGTTTGAGCTCTAGAGCTGCTCTATCGGGTTGGAATCTTTCCCCCTTTCTTGCTTGGTTTGTGTATGTCAGCCGCCCCGGCATTGCCGATTGCAAGGGGTGTGCACAAGCTGACCCGGGAATCACATCCCTAACTTGGGGTCTATCACGGGCTGGGATCCGAAGTGTTAGGACGCTAGCACATTAGGAACAGTCTACATGCATACAACACCATAGTGGCAAGGCACGCAGAAAGCACTTAGGAAAAGGAATCTCCCATCCTTCCCCCCACCCCAGCAGAGTTGAGACATGGGTGCATCTCGTCAGTTGTTGCTACGTAGCGGTGCGTCCCTGCTGTGTAATTTTCGGGTGCGTCCCAATTTGCTAGCATAGTAGGTGCAGGTGGTGAACCCCGACCTATCTTAGGGTTTAGAGGTTTAGCCCGAGGTAGAGGAAGGTACCCCTCACCCAGAAAACCAGTCAGAGACGGTTCAGTTCTTGGTTCCTTGCCCCTTTTTCCCCACTGCTTGGCCAGGTGATGCTGTAAGTTCCACCGAGTTCGTTTCCCCCCTCAGGCAGGTGGAGTACTCCTGAGGGTTCTCTGGGTCTAGGTGTCCTCCCTGTCCCTGAACCGTCACCTTGTCCTTTTGTCCCCAGTATTGTCGAGGTGTAAAACCAGGCTTGGGTGTACAAAAGTGACTTTGTTTGGGCAGGCTGGAGATGGATTCCCCTCCCTCTTTCCTAGAATAGTTCCAGTGAGATTGTCTTCCTTCAGCTCCCCCAGGGGTCCAGGTGGCCCTTTCTGTCCCTCCAGGTCCTGGTCCCTTGTTGTTGTTAGGAAGTGTTGGTTGTAGTTGTAGAAATGGCCAAGGAAAGCCAAGCCACAGTGAAAGAGTTCATGTTGGGGGAGGAAGTTAAGGGAAAGCTAGAGAGATGGGTGCTGAGTAAAGAGAAATGCCCCTGGAAGAATTCCAGCTTCCAAACGGCAGATCCCTTTGCCACACTTCGGGAGATATACACTTTGGCGCATAAATCAAAGAACCCATTCGGGTCATCAAAGGATGCCTTGGCCGCTTGGGGACTTTGGCTTACGGCCAGAGATGCTAGAAACCAGAGAAAAGTTAGTCAGTTTGGAGAAGGAGATTGCCCAACTACAGGCCGAGACGAAGACCCTGCGTGTGGACAAAGTAATCTTCGCATCCGTCACGCAGGCCTCTGCACAGATGTTCAATGATGCCACCGTGTTGGCACAGTCTTGGGAGGAACGAGCCCACGCCTTAGAGGCTGAACTCATCCATGCCAAGTCTGCAGCAAGATTCATAGTTGGGCAGGTGAAGGAGCAGCAAGAGGCTGTGAGCCATGCCACTTGCCAACAGCAATTGCGGCTCTGGAAAACTAGCTCCACACACGCAGAGCCCGAGTTTCGGCTGTGTGCCCGGAGCTGCTCCCATCGTTCGCAGAGGACTTTTCTGGGGAGCCCTTGCTGGGGGATGCTCTGGCCTCCTCTCCCCACAATCCAGACTGGAGTGCCCCTAAGGTCCCAGTCAACCTGGTCGAGACTCAGTCTATGACCAAATGGACCACCCCAGTAGGTGAAGGACAGGTAGAGAGACCAGAGATGCAGGAAACTCAGGTCACTGAAACCAGGGTCCCCTGCAGAGCAGTGGAAGCCAAGGCGATAGCGGATCAACTGGGTCCATTGAATAAGAGCACGGGAATCATGTGGCTGAATGCAGTCATACATTCCCATCCCACGGCCAACGGCCAAGATCTGACCCAGTTGGCTCAACTTTGCATGGCCCCTTCTGAGCTCCCGACAATCGAATCGGACGTGGCTGCTCTAGGCCTGGCTAGGCTCGAGGCACACGACTGGATGAGAGAGATCATCCAGATCTTGTGGCCCGGACAGAGTGCGAGTGTGCTCTATGTCATGGAGCAACAGGGTCCTCGTGAGAACCCTGAAGCTTACGTTGCACGCAAGCAGCTCCTCACCATTCTGGCCGAGAAAGTCCCCTTAACCCCTGCAGGGCACAATTTTAATCATGTGGAGTTTAAGATGCTCCTGTACGGAGGTCTTAATCATGAAACAAAAATGGTCCTGGGTTTAGTGGACCCGGTCACAACCGGCTGGGAAGAGTTTGGCAACAACCTCCGGTGGGTCTCTGACCTGCTGCACGAGGTGGGTTTGCTCAAACCTCCCACCAATCCCCACAGGAAGGACGCTGGGAACTGGGAGCCCATAGCCAAGGTCACATACTCGAACTATGGTCCCCACTCCCACCATCGCAAGACGGCACCGGGTTCCATCCCGAAAGAGAATTGGAACTCGCGCCCACACGCCAGACAGGACAGTAGGCAGTGGCAAGGTAGGGATTCCAGAGGTCAGCCTGGCAAGGCAGGGACTCCGCTCCCCTGCCGGCTGTCCCAAAACAGTCTCCAGATTCGAACACTCTCAGGGAGACGTCGGGTGGGTACAATCCCACAGCCCAGACGTACTCGTCTGACCGTATGTGACTCTGGAGCGCATTCCGTAAGTTCGGACTGGACATGAGCCAGTTTGGCAAGAGGCCAACCTCCGAACTTTGGGAGGCTCTGGATAAGCAGCTCCAGGCGGTCGGTAAACAGCCGGTCCGGGCTGTAACCAACGGCCCCCTCTGGCTGGATACTACCCTAACCTGGATCTGCAAAACTAGGGGTGCCCTTGGTCCAGGAAGCTTCCCCGTAATATTGTGGCTAAACTGAAGCCAGACAAATGGGAAAGTTTCTGGGTGAAGGCAGGCATTGGGACCGGGAGGG
>CAOKZL010004441.1:0-28823 GCA_948472985.1 Iguana delicatissima
CTTGACTGCAGTCTCCATTCTGATTAATGACTGAGCCATGAGATGGAAAATCTTGAACTATTTCAGTGTCTTCATTGTCTCCTTTAATGTCATGTAAGTCATCTGTGGTCATTATTTTTGTTTTCTTAATGCAATGCATACTCTTGACTAAACATGCATAAGATTGCCCTGCACATGTTAAATGCCCTGGGAATGGAAATCCTATGAGCTTCAAATGAGAAAATGGAGGGAAGGAGGGAAGAATCCTGAATCCATCCATCCGTCAAAGCAAATGAATGTTGATTACCAGCTAGATCTTGAACGCATGAAACAAACTGGTTATATATTTGGAGAAATTGTTCAAAATGATGAGCATCTTTCTATATGCATCCTCCCTACTCCTTGTTGAATGTCTCATACAAATACACTTTTCACATCTTCAGGCTACTATTTCTGTACAGGTTTTCTAGCAAAAGAACTTGCTGGATATCCTTGTGTGCATCCATCAGTGATACAACTGGGTAACATCTAGCAGGTGTGGCTTCTCTTTGCACTTTCTTCTCCAGCCTTCTCTGACTCCCTCTCCTTCACAAAGTGCTTATCGGTCAGAAGCTGACAATCCTCAATCAATACAAAAGAGCCCTTCAAACTAGTTGATCAAAGTGAGCCCATATTTCCCATTTCTAACATTTGTTCAAATGATCTGCAGACTTTGGAATAAAATCAACAGCTGATACCATGTCTGAGACTCTGGCATGCTGTCATTTGCATTTGATTTCTATGATTTAACTGAAGGCTCTAGTGCTGCCTCTGCCAGATACCTGCAGCCTGTCAAGGGACTGAAAAAGGTAAAACTGCCCAGAGCAGACAGATATAGAAGGGCTGCCATGACAGTGGAACCAGCACATTCCTGCGTACTTAGCAATAATAATAAAAAAATCTGTTGTTCTTTGGTCGCCAGGATTTAACAAGCCTAATCCCTTAGAGAGGTGATAAAAATTCATTAATCTAATTAAATACTTCTTATTGCCAAAGTGACTTTGTAGAGTAGCTTTGCTGAAGGATAAGTGCAGAGTAAAATGGAGTCCCAGCAGAGAAGCAAATGTTAGACTTGAGCAAGCTAGTACATGCTTCATTAAACTCATAATTATCCTTTGGTTCTAAGTAGCTGATAATATTTAATGAGTGACTGAGATAGTTTAAAGAAAATGTTTACTAATGAGAAACAAACAGTGGTATGGAACACTGATATCTAGGGTGCAATAACCGTGTACCTCACCTGATTATTGTGTCCAATTGGTTGTAGGAGGGCATTTTGACTCATTTATTTTTTGGGGAGTAATCCTATATTATTATATATACTAAATAAAATCTCACTGAAAGCTACAGTCTAGCAGAAACATATATCACATAATCTCAGGCCATAAATTCACTACAAATATATGTTTGTTTTATGCTAGTTTAACAGGAATTACTTCCTACAAAGAATCCTGCGGATTGTACTTTGGTGAGGCTGCTGATAATTGGGGATTTATCTCTCTACTCATGGAAGTGCATTTCCCAAAGTTCCCTGGATAGGAAACAAAGCAGTTTTAAATTTGTGTTGTAGGGACACCATGAATAGATGCTATTTCAAGACATATAATGTAAGACAGCTGGGAATTAAAAAAAAGAGTGTGTTGGGAGTTGACTGTTACTGTGGGAGATGGCTGCAATGGATCAGTTCAAAAGTTCTCTTTATCCATTCTCTCTTACTTTGACTAACTGAAATTAGCCATTGCCAAATGGTTATATTGGAAGTAACATCATCTGTGCTTTGATGACTTTCCCAGATTTTAACCAAAATATGGCAAACATTTCCTTTGCTGGGTTTTAATGGTGATATCTACACGGAACAATTATAGCAGCTTTAAGAGTCTTACAGAATCCTGGAATTTGTAATCTGGTACATAGAATGTTTTGCTAGAGATTTCTAATCTACTCTCTGATGTACAAATCCCAGAGTTCCTTAGCATGGAACGATGCCAATAAAAGTGATATGAAACTGATATAACTATATGGTGGAAATATAAGAAGAAATAACGAGTGTGTCTTATATAATACTCTTATTTATGATGCATGCCAGAAAGAACAGAACTTGGATTAAAAAATGATTTGATTTTAATCTAGTCAAAGCTGGTCTTTATTTTGAGTTGAAAGGGATGAATTGACTAGTCTATTATTCCCCCAGCTCCCAGTGTGGCCAAGGTTCATGTGTAAGTACAGTACTGAGATTGTGAATGCCTGTGTGTAACTAATATTGACCAAATGGATGGATTATATTTTGCTGGATTTGTTCTGGAGCATCTCTTGTAGTCTAGTTTTTCTCCACTCAAGATTCTGGATGTTTCTTCTTTCTGGAGGGTATTCCATTTTGTCTAAAACAGTGACAAGAAATTGGAAGTGCAAGATTACTTTGGCAGAGCGGGATGGTTTTGGCTTCATACTGAAGGAGCTGGCAAGCAGTGCAAAAGTTGTGATGGGATATCTCCTGTAAAGCCATCCTTGGGGAATCTTATGGTTAATCGAGATGCTACTTATGACATTATATATGTTCTAATCACTTCAACTTTGAAAAATACTTGATTGATAAGCCCATTATTATCCTAGACCAGTCTTCACAATGTGGGTTCCTCCTCCAAATGTATCCCTCTGCCTCAGCCATCATGGGCTATGACCAAGTGTACTGGGAGCTGGAAGGCCGCATCTGGAAGAGCCCATGTCAGAGAAGCATAATCTAACTAACCCTTTAAAAGAAAGAATTAGTTGGATTAGACAAAATAACGGAATATAAGGCCCTTTCCTCACGTGGGAAAGGAACTGCGAAAAACGCTACTCACCGGACTTCTTCAGTGTCCGGGCGAGTCCGTCGGGATGAGGAGCAGTGCGAGTACATCGCTCCGCACTGTTCCAGCGTCCCAAATGGCAGCTTCCGGTTGGTGGAGGCTCTCCACCAACCGGAGGAGCTTGCCAGCCTAAAGTCCGCTCCTGGCAGATCTGCAGGAACGCACTTGTGTGCACCTGCAAATCTGCACCGGAGTGCGGGGATGGAGCGACACGGAGTTGTGCGCTCCGTGCTTTTTAAAAACCTCTTTGGTACTCCTGTGAGACACCAAAGTCAGTATTGTCCATGATCACATATTTCTCATTTCTCTGCATGCTGAAACCTCAACAGTAAAGAAAGCTGACGGGAGAGAATCAGCTCATTTGAAATGTAAAGCTCAAGGAGAATTTCGTGGATATCATAGACTGCCAAAAAAAAAAAAAGTGGTGTTGGTGGGTGGGATAGAGCAAATTAAGCTTGAATTCTTCCTAGAAGCCAAAATGGCTAAACTGAGATTATTGTACTTTGGACATATCATGAAATGGGCATGACTAGTAGACCATAATGCTTGGTAAAATGGAAGGAAGTAGGAGAAGACCTAAATCTGCAAGCTCCTAGCAGGACTGCTAGGAACAGGGCATTTTAGAGGGCTCTCCTTCATAAGATCACCATACATTGAAGCTGACTTTACAGCAATTAACAATAAAACAGAGGGTTCTCAATGAATGTTGGGTATCCATAAAGACAGTTGTTGTGGCTTAATGACAAAGTACTGGCTTTACATGGAGAAGGCCTCAAGACCAAATGCTGGCATTTCCATCAAGTACTGGAAAAACTCCTGCTTGAAACCCTGAGGATCCACAGGTTTTTCGCAAATGTTTGAAGACCTTCCTCTTTGACTCTCCACCTCAAATCACTGAGATGTGTTTAAGATGCTGAGATGGGTAGCAACTGATGGGGTTTGGGGATTTCATGCCATGTATTCTTGTGTTTTTTTGTTTTAATATCTTTGTCCCTGATTGTATATGCCATTGTTCTGCCCTTTGGTGTAAAGGGCATTATAAATAAACATTTATTTATTTATTTGTCATAGTCAACAATACAGGGATAGAGAGACTTGTGATCTGACTCAGACTCAGAATCACGTAACATCCTATGCCCCAGCATTGCAGAAGATACTTGACAATGAAATGAAACTGCCATTTACAGATATACCTAGTGGTTGGAACAAGAGAAGACTATTGTCTACATGTCCTGTGAATATTCAGAGGCATCTGAGCTAGCCACACTTGGAAATATAATACTAGAATAAAGTGGACTTCGGTCTGGTTGAACAAGAGAATTCTTAGGCTCTTCTTCCACTCTTTCCTTTAGATTTGCTTCAGTTGTGCATTTAAGGTTTATGATAAAGCAAGATTCAGATACAATGACTTTTAGCAATATTTTTAAGTCTTGCAAGCTGTTGATTGCCTAAAATCAGGAGATGTATCATTTTAACAGCTGCCTTTTTAGTATTTCTGAGAAAAAGTCATGGATGTGTTACCTATTATGTCACATGAAAAGTGCCTGCCTAATAAGCAGGCATCAGTATTTTGAAATGTGACTGTCTGAAAACACAAGGCATGTATAGCCTAATGGTTTATATTCTGCATTGTCTTTGCAGGGAATGACTCAGTGAGACATCTTCAAGTTAATTCTTGGGGGAGCAGTCAGAGAAAGGAGAGAAGAAGAAAAAAAGACATGATATCTCTTTGCAGCCTTTATCCTTTGGTACAGAATGGGCGATCCATTTATGGTCACCTTGAAGGACAGGGCTAAATGTTGCTTTGTGAACTTCAGACAGATATGTTGTGCCTTGGTGTTTAGTTTAGTTTTCCATGTTTAGTTTCGCCTTTGTTTTCATTTCTTAATGTCAGGGTCTTACTCTTAACTATCTACCAAACCCTTAGTGACCATCTCTGTCTGCAGAATAGACACTGCAGCCAGGAACAAGATGTACTGATCAGTTTTGAAGTGCAGGAGATCACCCCAAAAGTCCTGCTAGCTGAGGCAGCTGGTGGCTTCAGTGTTAAGTGAGACAGTGAACCTATTCTGCTTTAAAAGAGCTATCCAGGGGGTTGAATCTCTTTTTGGGGCCAAGTTTCAGTACCTTTTTAAAAAAATTATTTATTAATGATTAATATACAAAATATAAAATGTATTTATCAAATACAGCTAAAGCTAAAATTTGGAATTATATAAAAGTAATTTATATTGAAAGGTATAATAAGATGTATAATTTATAATGACTTGTATAACGAAATGTATAGTGAAGAAAATTTTGTGGCTGAGAGATTTAGAAAATATTTAAATATTTTTGAAATAAGTAAAACGGTCTAAGAAACTAAAAATAAAAGGAATAAAAGGTGTAATAAATGTATGAAATAAAATTAGTTTAATGAAGGAAAAAATAGATAAGGAAATAGGAAATATCCTGAGTTTCGGAACAGGGCGGAAAAATGATGGGAAGTTTTAAGAATATATGTTTGGTAGGGGAAAATAGGGATGAGGGGGGTGGGATTTAAATAAGACTGAATGTATGCATATGTGTGTAGGTGGTAGGAAATATAAAGGTGGGTAGAGGGGGTGTAATGTCTGGGATGGAAGGTGGAGAGAGATGGGATGGAAGAGAGGGAAAGGGGGGGGTTTGTTATATTGATTGCGTGTTGTATAAATGTTGCACCGACACAGATTGTTGTGTAAAAACGTCATAAGTTTCAGTACCTTTGAGGGTTTCTTTGAAGTTTGGTCTAAAACCCAGGGCACATTCACTGTTCCATTTGACATGGAAATCATCTGCTGCCACTCCCATAGTTATGCCCACAAGAAAGAACAAAAAAAAAGAAAAAGGAAAAAGAAAAGATATCTGTGCTCATCCATATCAACAGATTCTAGCTGCTTTCATTTCTGCTAGGAACTTAGTAAAGCTAATGGGTCTTAATTACCTATTCAACACCAAGCTCATCCAAATACCGATGAATTGGAAATAGGATAGCATGCAACAGTATATTGCTGCAGGGAAAATCCACCCCTCTCCAGCCACTGTGAAGACTGTAGTTATACTTAGATGGAACAGAACTCCTTGAGTGCATGAAGGTGCAGGTAATTCTTGCTAATCAAAAAGTGCTGGTGCTTGGACTCTGTCACTCTGTTGGGTGCTACACTGGCAATAAGCTGGTGGTCAGTACTGTGCTGGTATTTCTGGAGAAAATAGTGCAGGAGGAACCATCCCCAGTGTCGCAGCTCATACTGCACAGGACTTACAGCTGTTACGTCCCCACCATGTATTTAGGCTGCCCAGTTATAGTTTAGGGAAGTTTTGTTGTTAACTGCCATCAAGTGAATTTTGACTTATGGTCACTAAGGGTCTGGTAGATAGCTAAGAGTAGGACCCTGACATTAAGAAATGAAAACAAAGGAGAAACTAAACATGTAAGACCAGGGCACAACCTCAAAGGCCCCTCCCTAAACTGCAAACCCCAAGATTCCATAGGATGTTGAAAATGGAATAATAGCACTATAACAATCTAGTGTGGAAATGGCCCAAGTCACCCTGTTATCAGCAGCCCTGCTTAGATCTTAGCAAACTCAGTGCTGTGGCTTCCTTGATTGAGTTTATCCACCTTTAGTGTGAGCTGTCTGTCTTCCTGTTGCTTTCTACTTACCAGCTATGGCTTTCTCCTTTTCTAATGAGATGTGTGTCCTCATGATATGTCCAAAGCATGACAGTCTCTGCCTAGTCATCTTGGACTGTAGAGAGAGTTCAGACTTGATTTTCTCTTGGACCCATTAATCTCTGTTCTTCTATGAACCTCATTGGGTTACCTGAGATCTACCTAAGTTGTTTTCACAGGGCATTTATGAAGATAAAATGAGTCTGGGAGAGGATCATGAAGAGCATCCAGACCTTCTGGTAGGATAAATAATGACTGTAACAAATAAATAATATGCAAAAGAAAAAAAGGTATAGGTTTATAAGACATGTTTTTGCCAGATAGACATAGTAATCTCATGTTGAAATTTAAAGCAGTCTTTTGGAGGCAGCTGTTCATATGTAGCTGCCATTAGTACAGTAATAAACTAGCAATGCATAGAAATACAGATCAGGCCATCTGTGCCTGTTGTTGGATTCTGCTGACAAATTTCTGAAGCAAGATGATAACATTATAGGAGTAAAGCATTTCAAAGTGACATGAATGTACCCATACCAGACATTTTCATTTCTAAAAGGGAGGGAGGGAAATTTCCAACGGGGATGGGGATATAGTGGTTTGACCTCAAACTCTAGACCCTGGACCTATACCTTGCTACTGAATTTACTGTCATGCAACTGAAGTGGGAGGCATGGAAGTCTGTGGCAAAACACAGCCATTTATCTTTAAAACAAGGTGTACAGGGATCATCTACCTTGTTTTCAAGCAGATTAATGCTTCCAATAGACTGTATTATGCCAAGATTCAGTGACACAGTGCCATAAGTAGTGGTGAGAGTCAACAGAGGTGACCACAAAAGCTGGCAGGGTGGATACATGTGGATCCAGGGCTGCATGCTGCCCACCAATAGCATACTGGTTGATTCAGAGTATGCAAGGGAACATGTCTGCAACCCTAGACTGAAACTATAGGAACAGAACTTCAGATTAATTTCACCTATGGCCCTTTCCACACGGGGGGGGGGCATGAAACGCGGGGAAATGGGGCGGCGCACGTGGAAATGGAGCTTACCTTTATCCGGGTTGCTCCGTCACCGCGGGGAGCAGCGCACATTCGTCGCTCTACACGGTGTCGGCATCCGTCGGTGCCCGGCGGCATCTGGCGGCACCCAAAACGGTGGCTGGTGGCTTCCGGTGGCTCTCTGCCAATCGGAGAAGCGTGCCAGCCGGAAGCCCGCCCCCGGGCAGCTCTGCAGGGACGCACTTGCGCGCCCCTGCAATTCCCCATGGGGCACGGCGACGGGCTAGCGCGCGCGTTTCATAAAGACCACATGAAATGTGGTCTTTATAAAACACGTGGCGCCACCCCCGCGGCCGCGCGAAGGCGGTTTGAGGTGTAGAACCTCCACTTTTCTAACCACCCTAGCGCACCCCACGGTGTAGACGACCTCCGGGTGAGGTCGTCCTCCCGTGTTACCCCGTGTTTCCCCTCGTGTGGAAAGGGCCTATGTCCATCACTACTGAACTGTATAGGTAAAAGACATAACATTTTGGGGACTAGAATTTCCCAGCCTGGGTGATCAGAGGCTATGCTGGCTGAGGCATTTTGAGAGGTGTAGTAAAAAAAGTAACGTCTTCATGTTCTGCTGAATTGACTAAGCAAGGGACCCTATAATTAATGTATATCATGCCAAATAACACAATTTGATAATACCAGGGTCTCCTTCCCCTGTCTGAGTTGGCACTTAGCTATGGCAGCTAAGTAAGATTCTCAGTGGCATCTGTAGTCATACACACATGGGTACATGCACAATACGGACACATCCATAGAGGTGGAAAGAGTTACAGTAGTAATACATGGATCAGTGCTGGTATATATGATGATCTGTTCTTTGTATGCAAGAAACAGAGTCAGACTAAACATATATGATAGATGGGGAGCCCCTTTTGGTATGCTAGATTTCATCACCCATTATATAATGGATATTTGGTAGCATTCTCTCTGGCAGCTTGTAAATTACTGTTTGAAATGATAGTGTGTTGTAAGTTGTCAGTAATCAGGAGTTCAGTTCCAAAGTTCAAAGTGATGGGTCTCTGGAATTTTATTTACTTTAATTCATGTCATTTCATTGTCAGTGTCATCAGCAAGCACAGCCTTATTAGTAAGCTTGGACAAGTCATTATTCTAGATACATACAGGTGGATTAAGGATGTTTTTTTCATCTCTAGCAATCGTGGTTGGGTGGGCAACTGTGTGTACTGCAGAAGGTGGAGGGACAGCTGAGAAAGGAAATCTGTATCATTTCACTTTCCATTATTCAAATTTGCAAAATAATTTTAAACAAGTTGTCAAGGCCATGGAGTTCACTAGAAATATCTCTTTTTATCAGAAGTAATTTGGTTTATAACTCTCTGTGATCAAATCAAATAATCCCGTTAAACCTGACCAAAATTACTTGGTAGGGTTCATGTTGTATTGCTAATAATTACTGTCACCATCACAGCATGTCTTTTGAACTGTCAGCAGCTATGTTATAGAGATTTTTAAGATAAAGGCATTGGGTTGGCTATCTCACAATAAATCCTGAAACTGTGAAAGAAGTTCAGGGAACTTGTGCTTAAAAGAGAATGCCTTGAATGAAGTGTTACAAGAGCTTTGGATTTTGCATTATCTTAAAAGAATACAGCAGAACAGAGAGCATCTTCAGTTTGTTGGACTTTGCTGCTAGTAATTTTAGGTGAATTTTTAACTAACAGGAATGAATTTGTAGTGCCTTTTTTCCTGACAATAATGTTATTTGTGCAATATATATATGATTTGTCTCTAATTATTTGTTCGGACATCCTGAGCCCAGAGCTTGTGAAAGTTTGGCTGATACAAATCATGGCAAAAATTACATTTTTTTCTAATTCTAGTTCCGAGAACCCAGTGGACATGCTGGCTGGGTGATTCTGGGAGTTGTACTCTCAGAGGAATTTTTCTAAATTCTTCCTCTGTCCAGGCTTCACAATTCTTAGTCCTCTGGTTAACTCACCATCCCCAAAGGATTCTACGTAAGAGCAGTGAATAACTAAAATACTTCATCAGCTTGGGGAACAAGTCTCTTTATACCATCAAGTAAAAAGTTTTTTCAAATCAGCTTAAACTGGGCTTCTTTGTGTTTTGTGTGTTGACTGGTAGAGAGACCACAGCAAGAAGAACTTTGAAGGACATATTCCTCCTTTGATTGTACATCCTTTTGAATTTTTGTCTGTAGTTCAGATTCAGATGACACCACAAATATATTTTTTGGGCATGCCTGAATGGGAATTAGAATGAAAATATGGAGAAATTTTGTTTTATATGATGGCCACCACAAGAATCAATTATGCTAAAGTCTGGAAAAAACAGAAACCCAGAAAGACTGGGAAATAAAATTGTATGATGTTGCACTAAGGGAGAAGTTAACACTAACAAGATGAAATTCCCTCAGTGGATTTGTTAAAAAATGAGACCTGGTTATCTCTTACTTTAGAGGCAGATGGGGGGGTTGGTGGTAGCGAGCTTTATTGATTGAAGATATGAGAGATAGAGAATTATATTAAATTTATGGTCTCTTTTAATAAGGTACAAATGATAAAATGGTATAAATGATATAAATCTTAATAGGATTAATACCCTTGTATATGTTAAGTAGAATCTTGTTGATATTTAATTTTTGAGAGAATAGATCCTCATCATAATGTATAAGAAGTAAATATACCCAATGGCAATCATGAGGGAAGTCACGTGAAGAAATGGAACATGGATGGATGGGTGGATGGACGTTTTCTTTTTCTTTCTTTTTTTAGTTTTGATTTTCTTTTTCTTTTCTTTTTTTAGTTTTTGTATATAACATCTAATTAAAAAAAGATAATTTCTGTCTAGAGTGAATCACTGAGGTGATTCTTTTCCACTCAACAACTCTTAGAGGCCACCGATCAGGCCTTAAACTATGCCCTCCCCAGACAACCACCCAGACCAAAATCAATAATGAATGTATAAGGACACAGCAAGAACATAAGTCTTGGTCTGACAGCATCTATTCTATGACATTAGTCATCAGATGTTTCAACCACTATGTTGAGTACCCAGCTTGGTTCAGTAACCTTAGCCTAAATATCCCAAAAATACCAAATCCTGTCTGAAGCTAAGCAGGGGTGGCCCTGGTTAGCACTTGGATGAGAAACTGCCAATGAATATTACATGCTGTCAACTATGTTTCAGAGGAAGGAACTGACAAAACCACCTCTGAGTATTCCTTTCCTAAGAAAACTCTATGAAATTTATGGGGTCACCCACAATTTGACAGGTGACTTGAAGGAACACCCCTACACACCGTTAGCCCATACACAGCATCATATCACAACTCAACATTTCATAGTCCTTATAATCTCTCTCCCTTTCTTTCAATCTCTCTCTCTTTTTTGTTGTTGTGAGCCTTCGAGTCATTTCTGACTTATAAACACCCTAAGGTGAAATTATTACAAGGTTTTCCAGGGCTGAGAGTGTGTGACCATGCCCAAGGTCTCCTAGTGGTTTCCATGGCTGAGTGGGGAATCAAACCCTGATCTCCTGGGTTGTAGTCCAATGCTCAAACCCATACACCATGCTGGGTCTCTTTCTGGCCAGAGTTTAATGTCAGCAAGACTTGGCTGAGACATTTTCCTCCCTGAAGCAAAGGACAAGATGATGGTTGTCCCTTTTCTCTGTGCTAAAGCTGGCTAGAGTGGCAGCCAAGCTCTAACTTTAACATGGAAGAGATGAGAAAATTCGCCACCACACCTGAGGGCAATAGATTAGCTTAGGGAGCACACACCAGGCTACACGGGCATACTCAAATCAGTCCTCTAATTCTTTGTTGCCCCAGAGCCTCGGGGTCTGTTGCTGCCTTAGGTGCCTGGTTCTGTATGTTTAATCCTAAGGCTGTCCTTGAATCTTTGATTCCTTGAGAATCAGGGCTCAGAATAACAACCAGGGTGGTAGGGCATTGTACTGTTGTTAAACTGTTTCCCGTTATCTCCTAGTGTGTGTGTGAATAGGCACTACCACGCCTTTTTTTATTTTTTTGAAGTGAAAGTATCCTACAGAAAGCAGGTGGGAAATAATGCCTATTGTGAAGGAGTCAATCTTGCCTGCAGACAGAGTATTAGCAGCTGTGTTTGGAGCATGTTTTCACTCACGCTTTTGTAGAAAAACCTTTCACAGGGTGTCAGGATAAATTCTCTTTCTTGCATTCCTTCTCTTCCTCACCACCCCACTTTCTTTCCTTCTAGTCTGTCAGCGTGTCATCTCTTCAGAGCATGCTACCTGTAAAATATTGATTTGTTGCAGCTTGCTACTGCCAGGTTTACATTCTTCCTTCTTCACTGGCAGTAATAACAAACTACTACAGACAAGTGCAGACTTCAGTACCAATTTCATCATCACACCAGGAGCACGTCGCTCTGCCTTCTGTGTGGCTTGATATAATGAAACAAGGACCAGAAGTTTTCTCGGAAGGGAAGAGTAACCGAGAAGTGATCTCGAGAGACATCAAAGAAGTGCAAGGAGGTTGCAAGTGGGTGACTGAAGCAGGTGCTATCCCTAAACAGCAGTAACAGCAGCTCTGCTTCTTCAAAGGCACTTGTCAAAGAAATCCCAGGCCTAGGAAGGCAGTCAAAACAGAGACTGCTCCTCTCATTCTTGTCTTCACAGGGGGTGGAGGAGGGAGGGGGAAAAGACTATACAGTCCTAAACAACTCCAAGGTTCTTTGGTTGTCAGAGTAGCAAATGTTTGGCAGTGATTTTTGGGAAATGAGGCGGCATCTCAATAGTAGTTGGCAATGCAATGAAAAGAGCACCTAGGGAAATGGCGGCTACACAACTATGTGATGCAAAGTGTATTAGCAACTGAGCGTTTGCTTGGTTTATGGGCCATAAAAGAGTTCCCCAAAGTCACAGTCTCAGGCTGGTTCTGTTTTTTTCTTTTTTCTTCCTTTCTCTTTTCACTGTATTCCCAATGGTTTAGGATTATAATAAATTCCAACCAAGAAGGCAAGTACATTTTCAACAAGCAACCTGAGGTTTAAGGGGTGTGCTTTGGGGAAGCTGAAATGGCACATTGTCTTCTTTATAGCTTCCATCCAGACTAGCATAATAGTTGTGTTCAGATTTTTTCCCTTGTTTTACTAAATATGTATTTCCAGCCCAGTTGCTGACTGCATTTATTATAAACAGTTCTTATACAGACATTAGCATTAAAACGTCTAGCTGGGCTGTGATTCGCTGCTGCTTGTGTAATGTTGGAGGAAAATGAAGGAAAGGAAGAGCAAACAACCAACATCAATAAATCAATACACCAAGATGATGGTTTAGGTTTACATTTTTGTTTTATTGAAGCTTTCAGGATGTGATGGAGGTGGTTGTTGTTACGTCCAGCTACAAATCTCCGAGCTGCTAAGATCCCAAACATATTTAGTAACCCAGAGGATTTGGCAACTCACAACACTCCAGGGTGCACTTTCATTGCCTTACAAGGTGAATTAGATGCACTGCTCAGGAAATATACTCTGCGACAAAAACAGCTAAAGTTGCTTAGAAGCTCTTTTCTGATTCAAATGTGAGTCACCTTGTGATGTGCGTGAGACCAATGGGGAAAGTTTTACTACTCCACAGACTGACAATGAATTTCAGCTAGACTGATATTGAAGCATTCTCAGTGAATATTAAATGGCTCGGGGTTTAAAAATTGTTTTGTTTGTTTAGAAACAGAGTTGCTTTTATCAGGTTATACTAAGGGCTGACTGATATTATGGGTTCCAATGTACTATGATCTTATTTGAGGACCATCCAGATAGATTAAACAAAACCCGGGTGTTGTTCCTGTCCTTTTCTGATTTTATTTTGGAGACCTGTACAATGTTTTCTTCATCGCAGAGTATTTCCTGTCAGCTCCTGATATAACCACAAAATTTTTGATCCTACTCCCCAAATTGGTTTATTTTAACCCGGTAATGAAATAGACCAATTTACCTCCTGTCCATTTCTGTTGTCAGCTACCTCAAACATGGAATAGGCACCACGAAAGAAAGAGGGAAGTATAGGCTTTTGTGCTTAAGGCTGGTAGTATGTTTCTAGGTCATGAATGCCAACTGGCCCTGAGATTTCAGAGCCAAAACCTGATACCCAGTGATGGCTCCTGGTGATGTCATTAAGGAAGACACATTTCAGCATCAATCACACTTGCGCAGAGTGTGTTGGTCAAATAAAAAACACCAGAGCTAACCAATGAGGAATATGCATGCATGTATGCATGTATGTATGTATATATATGCGTGCACACCCTTTTGGCTGCACTCTCACCCTACGTGTCTCCCTCCTCACCTTGAGAAACAGAGAAGAGCCCTGAGATCCTGGAACCACAGTTCCTGCCTGTTTCCTGGATTTTCCAAGTTGTCTCCCTATGGATAGGCTTCTGGGTTGGGTCCAGTGCTGGGAAAACAGTGGCAATAGCACTATCTTGTTTTAACTCTTTCTTTTCCCCTTCCCTTTGCTGACCCTCTGGCACTCCTTTCCTTGCTATTCTTCTTCCGGGAAGAAAGGAGAGGAAAAATTGGTGCAGTGCGGTAGTGTTGAATGAAAGACAGGAGACAGAAACTTCCTAATTTTTTTCTTTTGCAGTCGTTATATTGCTGCATTCTGCAGAAGTCCCACTGACATTGCATCTACTCAGAAATAAGTGCTTTGATAGTTGCAGTGCTGGACCCAAAATGTTCTCCTAACTCCTGAGAGTGCTGTATCTTTTGTTAGTAAAACAGAGGAGGAAATATGAATGATTCTTTCCCTCTTTTTCTTCCTATCTTTCTGATTATCTTGTCTCTATAACTTATACCCTTAAACTTAAAAGATGCCTCCTCTTTATGTACTCTCCTTATTGGCATTCAGGTGCACATCACCACATAGCACAATATATCACCCGACAAGCTAGGATTCGTTGTCACTTTGCCAGGGCTACAAAACAAAGAATATGAAGGAGCTCGGATTTTTAACAGCCTGGTTCTGTGCCACAGGTATCCCCCTCATGCCACAGAAATATTTTAATGCTTGTCTAATATATATTCTTGTTCCCTCTTGATGTCTCTGTGAGAAAACACCCCATGAATCCCAAAGGTTCTTATTTTGTAATTTATGTACACCATCTCTTCTGCTTTTCAAACATTTTCCTAAGGAGACCTAACGACAGAAACTCTCAAGGGGGAGATTCATGAGTTTCTACTTTTGTAAGTATGATAGCTGGAAGTGGAGAAAAAGCGCACGTGAGCATCTTCTCAAATGTCCCCTCTTCATGAGGATGTGGAAGATGCTTCCTCGAGTGATATAAATACAGATGTGAATCATCGTTAAGTTTTTGGACAGCTAGTCCCTAGTTTTAATTTCTCATCCATAAATATATTTATTTAAGTGACAAGCATGAATCAAGACTTAGGACTATAAGAGTAAGGATAGTGATATGTCACATTTGGGAGTGGAGGATGCCATTTGCAACATTCAGATGCTCAGACAGGTGGAAAGGTTTATTTTGGATTCCTTTACTTTTTATTATCAGATGGCCTTTATTGCTAAGGGGAGAAACTTTAGAGTTAACAACTGAACTGAAGTAATGGTCCTGGAATTAGAATGCTTTTGAATCAACCCAACAGCCTCTCACAGTAATGCAGGGTTCAGTAAATATTTTTTGTTCTGCTGCATACATTTGAGTGTTTTTGAGAATACAGATGCTATTGTTCTTCATTTATTTGTGGATGGGATGGTACAAATTCTGAATCTTCAAGAAGACTCTAATGGATGAGTCTTGTGCTAACACTGATGCATCTTGGATTGGTTTGGTCACATTAGGTGGAGTTATGTGTTGTGCCAATTGGTCATTCAATGGATATGTCTCTAGATCTCTTTGTACTCCTCTAAATTAATAAAGCTTTCATTCTAAATTAGCTTGTGACATGAATGCAGGAGTCAGCTTGGAGGTTGAGGGAGTGTCCCACTTCTATCCTAGAACTCACCAGAAGGGAATAGGTAGGGTCCATTTTGCCTATGAAATTGTCATCACTTTCCAGCTCAGCCAGCTGCTGGAGGAAGCAATCTTGATGTTTTACATATTATTAGCACAGTCCTGGGCATCTTTTTTATTATTATTATTAGTGGGTTGTATTCCCTAGGAAGCATTTAGAATGTTTAAGCTTGGCTTAAAATATATTCCTCCTAGGATACAGATAAACTAATTCTGACTGATCAGCTAATTCACTTTATTAATATTAAATCCATGTCACAGCATTTGTCAGGCTGTTTACGTATGTTATGATCTGGCAATGTCCAAAACAGCATTTTCTTTTATTTCTTCTTGGTTTAGTATGCTGTATTAAATTTCTAAGCTCTAAACAATGGCCATCTCATGTTAAAAGCCTCTGCTACAAATTGGCAACACACATAATCCTTTCATATGGATTATAATTAGTTATTGTTTGCACAGTGCACTGGAAATATATAAAGGCTAAATATCAGTGAAAAGGATTGTGATTCTAGGTGGAATGAGGGACTTCTACTCTGGGGGGCAAAGGAGTCTGTACAATATCTCCTGCTGGTTCCTTCAAAGTGCTTGTGGATAATACAGCAGAAAAGTAATGGGTGTCATTATCATATCTATTTTCTTCTGCCACCCATTCTTTTATTATCCTGAGGCTATTCATATTTCCTGTTTCCTGCCCTGGCAAGGGGTCATGGAGCTGCCTTAGCAGTACAGGGCAGAAGGAGATACAGCAAGGGAGAACATTCATGTTATGTTGGGAGAGGGACTCACAACAGAGGATCCCCAAATTGTCCCCTACGTCAAATAGTCTGGACAGCAGCGCTGACAGCTCCTTTGGGTTGAAAATGCCACTGCTCATTCTTACCCCGAAATGAGGGTGACTCAGGGGTCCATCAGCGATGCCAGTACCTCCACATGACAATGGAGAATTAATTAGCTCAAAATTAGGAGGCCTGCAAGAGAGGGGTAACTTAACGAGATCTTTCCACCAATGTTTATGGGGTCTTGCAGGAAAGAACTGCTCAGAGAATCCAAAATATAAACTAAAAATATGTTTTATTGAGAAATTCACACAGACATGCAAAAGATCCAAGCACTCGCACAAGGACTAACCAAAAGTAAAGGGAGGAAAGTTGTAGATAGAGGACTTTTACGGTTCAAGTGATAATTACTGGTCTAGAGGAAAGTGAAGAAAAGCAGCAATGTGGCTTAGGTAGGCAGCTAAGGACAGTTCTTGTACAGGAATCTAACGGATAGTGTGGCATTCAGTAAGCCAAGAGACTGCTCGAAATCAAGGGATTTTACATCCAAAATCTACTCTACAGGCATGAGTGTGAATCACTTTCCCAGCCGAGTGGACAATAGCTCCAGACAGAGTTAATAGTCTTAGTGTTTAGGTGACAAAAGGGGTAATGACTGTCATAATAGTTCTGTATTGTGAAGAGGTTGTTGGGAAGACAAAGCAGGGAAACATCCAGGAATGAGGGATCAGAGTTAGAACAATAACAGTTTGGTTGGAACTTTCCTTTTCTGCTTCAAGATGTCCAGCATTTAGCATAAGCCTATTGTCTCTAGAGTTGCCTTGCAATCTGTCTGACAATGACTTTGGTTTTGCCTGACCTGGCCAACCTGCCTTGCGATCTCATGTTTACAGTTAATAATTTTCCTCCTTTCAGCTTGACCTTCCAGTCACCTCAGGTTCCATTGTATATCAAATGCCAATTAATGTAGTGTCAATCAAATAATAGTGCCAATTAAACCATATCAATCTTGGGGTTTGCATGGGGCTGTAACACTCAATGCCAGATCAATGAATGAGAAAACAACTGCTATTTGGAATTTGATCCTGGATGAGCTGTCTTGTATTACAGAGAGTTGGTTGGATAAACTTGCTGGAGCTGCTGGTGGTAATCTCACAGCTTTGCCCTCCAGGATATTTTGTGCAGCAGCAAGTGGGACTTCTGGGTGAGGAGGCTGAGTTGCAGTGGTCTATCATGATTCCATTCAACTGAGCAGATGCCCTATCCCACAGTATGTGGGACTATGTGTATGTATTTGAAAGAGGCTAGCCAGGACATAATAAGGATTCTGTTGGTGTGCCATCCAGTCTCAAGGTCACTATCAGTACTGGGAGACTTAACATCCATAAAGATCCTGCCCTGCCCACCCAGCCACCATGGGTCTGTCCCAGATAGTGGCTGACCCCACTTATGCTGCTGGCCATATTCTGGACCTTTTTAAATGTGCTGCATAGGATAACAGTGATGTGGGAGTGAAGGACCTTCCTACATTTTTGTTGTCCTGGGCTGTTCATTACCTCACCAGGAGTTTAGAGTCACTGAAAGTCAGAAACTCTGTAGGGATAAGGGATCAATTCTTATGGCCTGCTCCATAGATCTTAATGGTTCTTGGGGATTTTCCTGTTGCCTTGGCAAGTGATCCTGTTGAAACTCTGGTTGACTTTTGGAATGGATAACAGGCCAGGATGCTGGTCATGGTCATCCCTGAGCATCCCCTTTTGTGGAGTGGAGTCAAACCAGCCCCCTGGTTTGGAAAGCATCTGGACCAGCATGAGCTACAGCCTATTTGAAGGCCTGATCCATGGCAGAATAGCAGAAAAAGACATTCTTTGCCAACATTGTATCTGCAAAGAGCCATCCAGTTTTGAGTGGTTAGGGGTCTCCTACACCTTGGCCCACAAGAGCAAATTTCAGACCACTCAACAGCTCACTGTGAACAATTTGCTACACACTTTGCAGATAAAATTGCTCGGACATGCTCTGACTTATCCCACCTGCTAGTATTGCATCTGCAAAGAACCAGCCAGCAGAACTGTTTTGAATCTTTAGGAGTCTCCTACACCTTGACCCACAAGAGCAAATTTCAGACCACTCAACAGCCCACTGTGAACAATTTGCTACACACTTTGCAGATAAAATTGATCGGACCTGCTCTGACTTATCCTACCTGCTATAGTTAATACAGGCCCAGTCTCCTTGATTTCCTGCTTATCTAACATTAACGAATACTTTCCAGTTTGTACAGCCTAACAATGAAGACAAGATTCTTGGAAAGGTGAAAGCCACTACATGTATGCTGGATTCTTACCCTTCCTGGCTTATTAAAAGGGCCAGGGGGCAGTGGTTGAGTAACAGGAGTGATTAAGGACAGTCTCCAGCAAAACATGGTTTCAGCCTGCCTAAAAGAGGTAATTGTGAGACTTCAGTTGGAAAAAGCTTCCCTGAATCCCACTCTATTGCTATGGACTCAAAACAAGTTGGCACGGGGCGTGGGAGGGGGAGGCCTGAGCTCTACCCAAGAATAAATTGTGGGGAGCTGAACTTTCCCTGAAATGATCAGGCAGAATTGGACCACAAAAATTCTTATGTGGTTGAACTACCTCAGGAATTAGATGATCAAGCACAAAAAAATTTAAGATACTCATTGCAGTTGATTCCTCCCAGGGAAAACAAAGGCTGTATGCAATCTGTCCTATGCACATTTACCTGGAAGTAAGCTACACTGAACACATTGAGGGGACTTCTAAGAGATATCAACCATGACCCTCAGATTCCTTAATTAATTGCTGCCAGCTCACTTCCCCATCAATAGATATGGGAAACTGAATTCTTTTACCTTCAAATATATAATTTTCACATGTTTTCACTTACTTTTCATTTACCATTTTACAGCCCATTCTCTTAGTTTAGAGAGAATTTTTTTGGAACTCTTCACTATATCTTCATATTCTTACCACCCCAAATAATTTATTATCACCTGCAAATGTGACCACCTCACTATACACCCCAATTCCAGTGTTTGCACCAGTAGATTTTCTATTCCACAGGCTTAGCAGCTATATATGTTTTACATTTTCTTTTGAAATTGGTATGTGTGCAATCCTGTTATCTTCTAATATGTCTTCTCTATGGCTTTCGCTTTTAAAACAATGTAATGGAAAGGTGGATGTTTTGTAAAAATGTACTTGCAAATATGCAAAATTAATAACAATCTTTCTTCCAGTGATGAGCTTCCCTTCCTTAAAAACAGTTCTGAGGGCTCTGTCTATTGGACAATTATCACCTGGTCTCCAATATTCCATTTTGGGGCAGAAAAGGTAAGTTCTCATCAAACAGTGTACTGGGGGCTTTGGCCTACCTGCTGCAGGGGCTCCTGGATGATGATGGATTATCTAGATCTATTTCAATTTGATTTCAGGTCTGGTTATAGGATGGAAACAGCTTTTTTTTTCTTGAAACAGCTTTGATTAACTTGGTGAATGGCTTCCTCTAAGGACAGGAAGGGGGCTTGTATCTCTGTTGATTGCGCTGAACCTCTCAACAGCTTTTGATACTGTCTACCATACTATTCTTTCTGGGCTGCCTTGCTAGGATGGGACTTGGGGGCACTATTTTATAGTGGCTCCATTTCTACATGGAGGAATGAACCCAGAAGGCGGTGTGAGGGGTCTTTTGTCCTCTATACTATTGTTGTGGCCAAAAAAGAGACGAAGACCAGGTTTCCAGGGAAAAATAAAAAAAGCCTTTTTATTTTACCAATCACTTGCGCAAGGACGACAGCTGTTTCCAGGACTGTCGCGCCGATTAATTAAGGCAGCATCACTATATATCTTTGGTCTACCATGTCAGCAATCAATCATCTAGCCAGCCCAGCACAGAAGAACAAAGATCTTTGGTTAACTTTCCATTACATCATTAACTTAGCACACACGTGTACAGAAGAGAACAAAGAGTTAGTCAGAAGATGATACAAGTTATAACTCATGGCCGGTTCATACATCCCACCGATCCTCCCGAAATTCTCCCAGCCATTCTTAGATAAAAGTACAAGGCAAGCCTTTTGCATAGCAGCCTTCAAGGTCGCACCTTGCTGGTTGCAGAGATAATACACGCATAAGCAATTAGCACTTTCACTTACTGTCAATCCCAGCATTCTAATTTATTGCTTCATTCATCCCCTTCACTATTCACTATATACCTGAAACCTCTTAGAGAGGTTGTCTAGATGTTTGAGATTTGGTGCCATCAGTATGCTGATGACACACACTACTGTCTCTCTTTTCCACCTGAACCCCAAGAAGCTATCTTAGTTTTAAATCTGTGGCTGTTTACAGCAATGAACTGAGTAAGGGCAAACAAACTGAAGCTTAATCCTAACAAGACAAGAGGTGCTCCTGGTCAGTCTGAAGGCAAATCAAGAAATAGGAATTGAACATGTGCTGGATGGAGTTACACGCCCTCTGAAAACACAGGTTTACAGTTTGGGTGTACTCCTGGACTCAGCCCTGAAAGTGGATATTCAGAGTTTAGCAGTGATAGTAATATATTTGCACAGTTAAAACTAATGCTGCAAATGCATCTGCTTCTTGGGAGGTCTGACTTAGCCACAGTGACACATAGCTTAGTTTCTTCCTGTTTGGATTACTGTAACATGTCTACGTGAGCTGCTTTTGAAGAATGTTTGGAAACTTCAGTTGGTCCAAGGATTTGCAGTCAGGTAGTTAATGGGGGCTGGTTGCAGGAAGCATATGATTTCTTTGTGCCAGTCCATTTTGGGACACAGTTCTAAGAAATGATTATGACCTAAAAAAATCTATATGGCTTTGCTCCATGCTATCTGAAGGACTGTATCTTTCCATACAACCCTGCTTGAAATCCAAGATCATAGCAGTGGCAGCAGCGGGGCGAGGACTTCTCTCCATCTGACTACTTTTACAGGCACATTTGACAGGAATGCAGCCTTCTCTCTGATTGCTCCTATACTTTGGAACTCCCTTCCATGGTAATCTGGGCAAGCTCCCTCCTTGCTCTCCTTTTACTTTCTCCTTTGAGGCCCCTCCCTAAACTGCAAACCCCAGGATTCCATAGGATGTTGAAAGTGGAATAATAGCACTATAACAATATAACTAATGCAGAAACAGCCTTAGGCTTTTTGAAAACTGTCCCAACATTTATTTGGCTGTGTTAAAATCTGTGGCAAAGATTAGTTAATTATCTTCCATGGAATTATAGATTACATCCTGTGCTATACAATCCTTTCCCACAAACTACAGTATCTTCTCCTTCTGGTTTTTCAATTCAAGGCACTCATAAACATTCTGGGCTTTTAATGCAGCTTGAATCCTGTCTTTCCATTGTTGGCAGTTATGAGTAGCATGCTTCATAGGTTTTTTAATCCTTTCGCTAGGTAAGCCTGAACAATGTGATTTAGTGGGCTTCAGTAACCTATTAGAAAATCTAATACAGTCTCTGGTTCACTTCCATAACTTGAATTGGTTTCTGTTCACTAAGTAGCCATAATCTTAGAAAGAAGAAGTGACCAGCTGGTAAACCTTTGGTGGATTTCACTGAATGTCTAGGATGTTCTGGGACTTGTTCTGTTTCTGCCACATCTTCCAGCCCATCAACCATGCCATCCTCATCTGCACTTGCTTCTCTTCCTGTACTGCTCTCCTGCCACTGGAGGCTGGCTGTGGACACAGCAGGGATGGACACTCACTAGAGAAGGAGACCCTGGCTTGTGTGTGTGTGGGGGGGGGGGGGGCTTGCCCGTGCCCCAAATTTCCCACCCCCGTGCCTCACACCAGAGATGACTGCATCACCAATGCTAATAGCAGGACTGATTGTGATGACCTGTTAGATTGAAGAGACCTATTATTGTCTGGTGTTTATATCCTTTGCTGTGGAGCCTTATGGGCAAATATGAGTTGCACTGCGGTGTCCTAGCGTTGACTGGCACCACAGTACTTGTATTCAATAAAATTAGGATGTATTGTTTCCCTTGTATGGCCTGGACTTCTTAATGCTGAGCTATAATATATGACTGTTTGAAGGGGTTAAATCCAAGGAATTGCTACTTGAATAGGGAAATAAGCGAATTGAATTGAGTTTCTGAGTGAAACAGCAGATGTAACCTTGAAAGCTTGCTCTCCAAAAAGGTCACTTGTACTTTTATAGAATGGCTTAAGATGTCGGGAGGATCAGTTGGCCATGAGCTATAATTTGTATCATTTTATTTTTAACTAACTCTTTGTTCTCTTCTGTACACGTGTGTGCTAAGTTAATGATGTAATGGAAAGTTAACCAAAAATCTTTTTCTTCTGTGATGGGCTGGCTAAATGAATGATTGATTGCTTCACATTGTTGACCAAAGGTATAAAGTTTAGGTGTTTTGAATTAATCGACACGACAGTTCTGGGATAGCTGTCGTCCTTGCACAAGTGATTGGAAAAATAAAAAGGCTTTTTCTGATTTTTCCTGAAAACCTGGTCTTCGTCTCTTTTCTGGCCACAACATTTCTGGTGCATTGGCCGGGAAACGGGGGAAGGGGCTATTCTGTCCCCTTTGACAGACGTTTGGACGTCGGGGATTGCGGCCCCCCTTTTGACAAAACCCAGGGCGCCCTCGACCCTTTGTCGAAGAGGTTTGGTTGGGGGAGTGGTGGCGTCCCTGGCGACAACGATCCCAGTCAACGGACCTCGGGTTACAGCTGGAAACCAAGCCTCCCATGGCCCTTTGGTGAGTAACCCCCCCCCTTATATTCGGAAGGGGGAAGGGGGGAACCGATCACTCCCCGAGTTTTGGACGAGTACCTCTCAGCAGTGGGAGAGCGAAACCCCGAAAACTCTTGGTATGGCGGAATAATAAATGAGACATCTCAGTTGTGGTTTAATGGGCCTGATGGGAGGTTGTTCGTCTGAATGAAAGAAGTGTGTATGATTTGAGTGAATGCCGCAATTCCTACATCCATGGTGTCGATCGTCCAGGTGGCTAGGTCGGTATTAGAGTGACTGGAGTCAAAACCCCTTTCTGTGGGCGCACGGGACCCCCTTCACCCGTGCATCAATCTCATTCCCATTGTGTCTTGTCTGGAACTTGGGAGGAATGGGAGAGGGAGAGAGTCGGCAGACTCCTTTGGAGTGTATGGTAAAGAATTTTAAAAGAGGATTTAGTGGAAACTTTACTGTTGCTGCTGTAGTGTGGGAAAAAATGGTTTGTTTCCTCTCTAGTTGTCTTTCGGCGTTTGAAGCCATTTCCTGAAGCCCCTCCTCCTTGGGCTCTCTGGAGTAAACCATGTAATCATTTGTTGTTTTAAGCCAGAAGTTAACTCAGCCAGAGGCTGGGAAATGGCAGAAATTAAGTCAGTGCAAAACCTCAGGTGTTAATGAGAAATAGTGAGAAGCAATGCAGAATCTCATCGTTTTCTCTAAGTGTAAGAGGAAAGAAAAAAAAGGAGCTTGATTTTGCAATTCAGGAAGTGGGAAGCTCTAGAGCCTGATAGAAAGTAAGGCGTTTTCTAGGACCAAGTCTGATCTCTTTAATGGAGATTTAATGGGCCGGCAATTAACAGCTCAGTTTCCAAGGAAATAGTGGAAAGGAGAAGGGAGGCTTGATATTGAATAATGAGAGTCATGCCAGGAGTTGGAAAAGATTCTCCTCTAGTATTTTTGCAACATTTCTAAGCAAAGATAACAATTCAATGAGCAGAGTACAGCTTACAGAGTTCTATTGTTTAAAAGCTGCATCTGAAAAGGAAAAAAAAGAGAGAACTCTGCCGCTCACACTGAATCCCTGTTCTCTCGCCCCTCCCTGTTGAAAGAGGAAAGAAAAAAACCTGACAGCCCTCTTTGGCCACCTCTTGAAGCGAGGAGCCTGATTTTGCAATTTTAATGCCCAGACTGGCAGCAGGAAAGTTTGAAAACTCATGCTCAAGGCTCCTTTTAGAATCAAATAACACCGAAAGGGGGGGGACAGGCAGTTTCTCCCCTTTAATGACAAAGTAAGTCTGGTTAAGGGAGAAAGGAAACTTCAGTGAATATTTAGTGAGCTGTCAGTTTGCAAATTCCCATCTATTCACCATCACTTAAGGCTGTGTATGCAGTGGTGGACAAGACTCAGAAGAAATTTGGAAGAGGTCCCATAATTTTAGATAGTCCCCTTGAGGAACCAGAAGAACTACGTATACCCTGCCATATGTTCCAGTAATTTACAACCAGGAGGTACAGGCAGAAGAGGTTCTAGTAGTGCCAGCAGCAGAAGCCACTGGACCTCCACCCATGCAACCAGCCAACACTAAAGACCCCTGGGGGGGAAGATATTACTGGGAAGCTCAACGAATCCCTTCATCAATCAACAGTCTGTGGAAACACAAGGCCCCCTCAGTCCTTCCTCCCCTTCGGTGACAAATATGCAGATTCCCCAAGAATCAGGAACTTCGAAAAGCCTACATCCCATATTACCAGCAGGGGAAAGGGAAATGACACATCCCTGAGCCCCACAGATGCCTTCAATCTTAGAAATGGGCCCAAGGTGAAAGCAAAAAAAAAAAAAAAGCCCAGCTTGGGAGGCCAGCCCTTTCTAATCCAACAAATAGAAAGGAGGAGGAGGGGGGAAGTTCAGGAATGATGGACTTAAAAGCTGCAAAACTCTATCTGACAATGAGTTTTTGGAGAAGCAGTTGACATAGGAATCTTGAACACATAGGAATTGTAGTACCTGAATAAATTTCCCCCAAGAACCCTTGGGGATTGCAATGCAAAAGAACCAGAGAAGTAGGAGCCCACAGAGGCTTTGAAGCTGCAGCGGCAGCTCTTTAGGAGACAGCCATGCTTCACTCCACCAGTTTCTTACTCAGGTGCCTGCATGCCTGTTTGCCTGTCCTTCCCCTGAGGAGACAGATGGGGGGGGGGGAGAATGGAAATGGCAGCTGATGCAGCGGAGGCTGGGAGAGACAGAGAGGGAATAGGTGGCATACTTTCCCCCATGATCGGCGAAGACTGGAAGGTATGGGCACCATTAAGCCTAACAATAAGTAGGAACAGAGGAGTCAGTCCCGAAAGGGGGGGTTCACCCCCTCCCTTCTTCATTCATCTGATGGAATTTTAGAACCGGGCGGAAGAAAATAAAATGCAGCAGAGTCAAGCAGCTGACAGAAGGCCCGCAGGGCAGCCAAAAGTCCAGGAGCTGCAAGGGGCTGAAGAGAGCAAAGAGGAGCGGCTCAGCAGCCTATGGCCATACCACCCTGAACACGCCCGATCTCGTCTGATCTTGGAAGCTAAGCAGGGTCGGGCCTGGTTAGTCTCACCGCCTGTGAATACTGGGAGCTGTAAGTTTTTGTAAAATCCAAAATAAGGTAGAGGTCAGAAGATGAGAAGGTGGTAGGAGACCCCAGAAGAGGAAGAGGGTCTCTGGGAGTGTGCCAATGTGCCCAGTGTGGGCAGAAGAGGCATAGGTGAGAAAAATCTGGACAGATGGTGAAGACAGTCAGAGATGGATGTGGATATGTGGTGGATGTGGAAGAGGACAGCAGAATAGATGGTCCAACTGGCACATGCAGGGACCAAGTGAGAGGTGATGTATGGTGAGAATCCTTTTGTGAAGACGACAGCAGAACTCCATGAATAATGTCAGTGGTCAGCAGTTAAGAGGAAAAGTTTGTCTCCTCACCCCATAAACAGCACAGGGCAAGGGCTCGGAGTTGTGACATTCTGGTAAGAAATGTTGGCAGCAGAAGTATGGCGAATACAGGAAAGGGCCGAGTCAGAACTGCAAAGTAGCGCCCCTCACCAGTTCCCGATAAGGTGGAAACTGGAAAGGCTCCCTGGCGCAGTCCCAGCAGGATGAAGGAGGTGATGGAGCACCCCTACAAGCAAGCTGGGAGAAGAGGTGATGGCGCACCTCTGAGTTGGGAGGGAACCAAGGGAGCATTTCTGAGAGGCAATAGAGCGCCTCTCCAGTTTGGAAGTGGAATTGCAGTTAAGGGACTCTGGCTGAAGAAGGCAGAGGAGAAGGAAAAGAGAGATGCAAGCTGTGAGACAGCTAACAGACCGACAACAGCCCTGAAAAAGCCCACACATCATACAGGCTCAAATAACAGACCTGCGCACCTGCAGTCCTCAGATTCAGGAGAAGTGGAGGAGATGGGATCAAAGTCCTGAAGATACAGTAGTTGATTGAAACAGCCCAGATAACAGCCCTGGCTATGTTTTTGGACTGGATGCCAGCACAGGGCAAGTGGCATGATACCACATTCATCTTCTTAGCCCATTTTATAGAAACCTCTCACTCTCATTCCATGTGCCAGTTCCACAACAGAGAAACCAGGAGTGTTTTGTTTTTCCCAAGCCCCATTATGATGGGGAAGAAGATGCAGTACACACCTCACAGAGTCATAAAGTTGTCACCTTTCAGCAAAAGCCCTTTTGGATGGATTAAGGGAACATAACTCTACAAGAAGGAGTTAGTGCATTAGGGAAAGCTCTGAGTACGACAAGGGAGGAAATGTTAAAACAGGGGCTTCTTTCCCTACAAGCACAGGCACACCCTCTCAAACCAGGAGACATGGGTGAAGGATTGAGGGCAAACTGGACATGGGTGGAGGAGACCTATCAGGTAGTAGTGACAACCCCCACTGTGAGTAAAGGTGGCCAGGATGCGGTGGTTGCAACTTGAGAACATGCATCATTTTATGCATGATCAGATTTTGAATGTGGAAAAATACCATGGGTTGAGGTAGGTATAGGAGGGGCAGGAAGTCTGGTTTACCTATTTTATCACTAGGGATTGGAAGGTATGTGTATATGGCAAACAGGCATGCCCAGGGAAATGTCTCAATGTTAACTTCTTTTCAGTTACAGCATTGGTTTTATTGAGCTGTGTGAGAAAAGGGGGGGTTGGTCCTCCAAAGTCAGTTCTGGAAAGCAACCAGTTTTTACAATGGTAAATAGGTATATGGTTCATCTTCTGGGATGAATTGATTTGGCCACTGAGGAAATCACTTTTCACTCAGTGCACAAAAATTGAGTTGCAAAAAGGGAAAATGCATTTTGAAGTATACAATATTAGAAGATCATTCTAGTGGTCTGCAGGCATGTGGACATGATTATTGGGTTCCCTAAGTGAGTATGGGTAAAGGCACTGTATGCAGAAGTACTTTGTACTAAACAGTAGTCCTAAATCTGCCTGTCTTTACTCTGCATGTTAAAGTGTTTTCTAATCTGTAATGCTCAAGTCAATGGAAGGAGAAAGCTGTTGTGTATACCTAAATGGTGATTGCAGAAAGGGGGGTCAGAAGAATTCTGGGCTAAACAATGCAACTGGCACTCCAGGGCTGCCAGGCGACGCATGTCAGATCCAGCAACTGCTGAGGAAAGGAGGATTCTGGGCTAGATGATACAACTGGCATTGCGGAGGCTGCCAGGCATCGTACATCAGACCCAGCAGCTGCTGAGGAATAGAAGATTGGGGCTAGATTTCTGCTGGGGTTACTGCAGGAAGCTGACCTCTCTATGCACAAATCAGACTCCCTCCGTTATTGGGAACAGCGTGTAATGTGTGTTAGTGAATCCTAATGCTGCTATGTATTCTGCTGCTATGTATCACTTGTGCTATAAGAAAATAGGAAATAGTACATGCTTGAAATTGCAAAGTTTTGAATTTAGCATGAAGGGGGGAATGAAGGGGTTAAATCCAAGAAATTGTCCTCCAACATAATGATAAAGATATGTTGGGCTACAAGCCCTCTTTTCCCCAGCTAACCTGGCCTTTGGGTGATGGGAGTTATAGTACAACACAGTTCAAGAGGATTAGCCAGCACACCTGCTGCCCAGTTCTCCATGCAGAAGTGTCAGCCACCCATTTCAAAGTAGTGACAAGTTAGTTCAGACTGCAGCCCAAGTGGCCAGTGACTTTACTGCAGTGGTGGTGCTTAAATTAAATCTAGTTGGAGAGCCATTACATACATTTCCAACATTAATATGAAGGCCAGGATAGTTCCAGGTGAAAGCCTAAGAAGCTAAACCTTGTACCAAGTTTTACAGTGTGTGGTTGGCTTTCTTGGTTGGTTGCCCTGATTATGACTGTCAAGACAAAACAATTTAGCCACTGTTAAGGAAACTGCCTTTCTAGGTCGCAAAAGTTCCAGGCAAGCAAATAATCCAAGTACACAGAAAATGTAAAAGAAATAGAATATTCATCTAATTTAAAACACTGAAAAGTCAGCCAAAAAGGAAATGCATACATTGATTCCGCTGAGATAATTCTCAACAGAGTTGCCACCTGATTACCACCGAGAGAAGTTTGGGCCTTTGACAAGAGCAGGACGAGCAAGAAATCCAATTGGCACAACTTTTTTTTATCACTGCATTTTCAGAATGAGTCAGAGAAAAAAGAGAAAGCATCTGTTGTAA
>CAOKZL010004442.1:0-28394 GCA_948472985.1 Iguana delicatissima
TCTGGGGACCGACGGCGACTCGGCGAGCGACGCAGGGGTGACCTCTCATAGCGGGGGTAGTGAGCCTCCCGTGGTGGTGAACGAGACTGGTGACGAGGTGACCAGTACCGAGGGTCTGGGTGGTACCGGTCCCTGTAGGACAGCGAATACGAATAGTAAGAGCCGGCCGGCTCGTGCCACACCTGCTCCTGGGTGTACCTTCTGAGGTAGGCAGGAGAATATGCTCTCTCGCCCGAGCGACGCCTCTCCAGGCGCATCTCCCAATATCGCGGGGATGGAGGCCTGGCCCGCTGCTCCGGCGAGCGGGACTCGTCGCGTTGAGAGGCTGGGCGCTGTCTGACCACAGCCTCCTCTCGGCGTTCTGCCGAGGGTGGACGGCAACTCGGCGGAGTGACCTCCGCGATTAGCTCGGGCGGTTGAGGAGGCGAGGCCTGCACGACCTGCTCCTCGTCCGACACCTCAAGGATTACATCCTCTTCCAGAGGCTCCTCTTCCATGGGGAGCTCCATCAGCAGAGGTTCCTCGGCGGGCTGGGTGGGTGGCGGAGTCGGGGGTCGCACCACCATCGGTGGAGAGCGTCGTTTCTCCTTACGCTTCTTCTTCCTACCCTTCTCCCCCAGGCCCTCAGTGGCTGGGCGCTTCTTCTGAGCCGCGGTCAGCGGCCTGGAGGAGGAGGTTGAGGTCTGCAAGCCCGCAGGATCCTCGCGTGCCCGAGTTGCCGAGATCTTCGGTATCCTTGGCAACTTCATTATCGGTACCGAGCCCGGTACTGATACCGACGAGGTCGAGGGCACGGCAGCCGCCACTGCTGCTGAAGAAGAAGAAGAGGACGGGCATTTCTCAGCCACCGTCTCGGGTCTTCGAGCACGAAGAGACTCCTCCTAACAGTGGGATTTAAGCCTTGCCGACCTGTTGCGGAGAGTCTGGTGTGTGAACTCTCTGCAAATGGGGCAGGCCTGAACGTTGTGCCCCTCACCCAAACAAATCAGGCACTTAGAGTGCCGGTCAGAGAGAGCGACCTTCCTTCCACAGGAGGCGCAGCGTTTGAAGAGAGCCGACATAAACCGGGGGCAAGGCAAGAAAAGCAAAGTCCGAGAACGCCAAACACAGTCCGAGATCCGAAATCGTAGTCAAAGCCAGAAAAAGGTCAAAACCGATCGAGAAAGTACCAAAGCCAAGTCCGAAATCCATGAGGGGTAGTCAAAAGCCAAATCTGAAGTCGAAAACACCAAAAAGCAGAATCGAAAAGCAAGCCAACAAGCAGAACCTTCTGTACACTGAGGCGGACAAGAAAGAACTGAGGAGAGACCGTTAGTCGGCGGGAGGAGCATGCGCAGTACCGGCGTGGGAGAGGGGTTCCCGCCAAAGCTAACGAGCTCTAGAATCTTCCGAATGCTACCGCGCAGGCGCGAAAGCTCCTAATGTATGAGGCACAGAGACCACAAAGAAGAAGCAGAAACTACTTTTGGTAGGAAGGAAATGTCTGGTCTAAGGACCACTTTGTCCTCAGAGAACTTTAGGTATAGTGGGTCCACCCAAAGGGCAGAGAACTCCTCTGCTCAACTGGCAGATGTTATGCCTTCTAAGAAGGCTGTCATTCAGATAAATAGACAAATGTCTCAAATACAAGTGGCTCAAACAGTTTCTCAGATAGCTGTGATAGGATCACTTCCAGATCCACTGAGGTGGATGCCTATTCTTGTAGCCCTTTAGAAACTGTTTAAAACCAGTGCTTTCTGGAAGCAGGAAGGATTCCTGAGAATTTGGAAATTGGATGAAATTGTTGCCAAGAAACATTTCACAGAAGACAGGGAGACCTCTGTCAGTGAGAGGAAAAATTATAGCACATGATGCTTCAGTGCTAATGCTGTAGAAGACACAGGGGAATCGAGGATCTGAGCAACAACTGGGATGGTCACATGGACCAGGGAAGGAGGGGCTAACCTCCAAAACTCTTAACAGCTGTAGGTGGTTCTAAATGACGCATTGTGCTGGTGCAGTAAACCCCATTTGTTTGAGTCACAGAACTACAAAGAAGAAATGTATCAACACAAGCAGTGATAAGGATGATGAAAGACAATCTAGTTCATCTGGTGTGTTCGCCTCACCTTCATCTAATGGTATAGGCTGGGGTCTGTGTTATCATTCTCTTAGGTACCATAACAAAAGCTTTTGTTCAAGTAACCAGGAAAGAAGGAAAAAGAACAAGGAGCACCTTTGGTCAAAGTAGCATTTGGCCACCTGGTATCATCCTTGGACTTGTTTGGCTGCCATCTGAGCTTAATGAACAGTAAGTTCAAGTTGAACAGTAACTGAATTTCACTAATTGAAGTGAAATTAGCAAAGTAAACATGAAATAAAAAAATTAAATAAAAATAAAAGTTATAGCACTAGAGATCTTACTATCTTTCTAGAAGGGACAAAGGATATCTTTATTTTATCTTTCATCTCTACAAGAATGATACCAATAGAGATCCAACCCCAGCAATGGACAAGTGCCTGACTGTTACATGAGATACAATCAAGTGAGTTTCATTCTGAATACATCCAAAAAAGAATGTCCCAAAATGATGAAAGTTTGACAGGAATCATCTAGGGCCATACTCAACAGATACAGGAATACTGGGAATAGAAGCCACTTCACTGAATTACTTGATGCAAAAACTGAGACTGAATAAGAAATCAGTACAGACCATTTCCACATTACAATGTTAAGAGTGCTTTAGTCCACTTTCAGTATCCTATGGAATCCTGGGGTTTGTAGTTTAGCGAGAGACATGTAGAATTCTCAGCCAGAGAGTTCTTTGGTGTCAGTAAACTACAAACCCCAGAAATCCACAGGATGTTGAAAGTAGAATAAAGCACTCTTAACATTGTAGTGTGGAAATGGCAAAATCAGTACAAAGAGAAAACTCTCTGGTTAGTGGCATTTCATCAGAATCAAGGGGCAAAATGGCCTTTGGGTCAAATCAGTCAAAGGAATATCCATCTGAGAACATTTAAAACTGGTAAGACATAACACATCTTCAAAGAAAGTATAAAATTTATTAAAACTGGAATAAATGGGCTTTTTTCTTGAAGGCTCACCTTGCTATTACAGATGACAGGAGCCAAATAGTGATACCAAAGGAACAAAACAGACAAAAGGAAAAACTATATTTACTCCCACTGGTTTTATTGATTTAAAAGACATAAATGGAGCACAAGAGGATCCCATCAGAAGAGTATCCATTCCTAGAAAGAGATTTAGAAATACAAATCTTGACCCTAGGTAGCATAATTCCTATTCTCTCTCCTCCCTGAGATTTAAGAGTAAGAGAAAGAGAACAAGGGGAGATTCTAGAGATGGCAACTACAGTTATTGTTTTATGGAACTTCGACAAGGAAAATCAGAGAGAAGAGGAATGTGGATGGAATGCTCTTGACAGAAGAAGTACCCTGAGATATCAGAGTTATCTCAAGATACCATGAAATATCAGAACAATGAGATATCAGAGGCACTTCAGGAACAAAAGTGAAAGAGCAAACATAGCCTACGGTTAGTGACAGTGGAAAGACCAGTGCAGTATTTTTATCTGTCCCTGAATGAGTCCAGTTCCTAAAATGGGGAGAACAAGGTCTTACTATACGGTGACAGTGTGCCCAAGACCAGGAGGAATGACAACTCTCAACTATATAATTTATTTAGCCATTGATTTTTATATCCAGCCTTTCCTCATAAACAGTCAAGATACCTAACAAATAATATAAGAAGTGGTAAAATACACAGATGTCATTAAAATTCAAGTTATAAAATCATAGATACATGATAAAGACAATCAATACATTCAACATAAAATATAAAAATAAGAAATAAAGGAATTTAAATTATTACCTTTAAGAAAGAGCTCTGAATTATTTTGATTACTTTATTTTTAAAAGCTTGTAATTGAATAAGTGCCTGTTGACTCTGTTGATACTGTTTCTCACAAAATTCATCCAGAGTGTACGTGTAGGATGTGTCTATCTAATAAAACGATGAAAAAATCACCATAAATTGAGAATTTTCCTGTAAAACCTTTGACTCACCTATGGAAGTCTATAAATCTCAATGTAAACCTAGCAACTTGGAGAAAGTTTGTTTTAAAACAAGAAAAATACCCTCAGATAAGAATGGGATCTTTTCTTTTTCACAATTGCAAATGCAAAAAATTGAACATAAGACTTGAATCAATAACACCTTGCATAACACAAGTCCTAATTAAGACAAAGAATTAATGAGATCAAAAAAATAATTTTGACATTTAGGCTAACATCTTGTTCAGTATTTACAAGATAATTACACCAGATTTATGATCTTGTAACTCCAAGTTTATGGTCATTAGTAATAGAACATGACCCCAAAAGCCCATCACTTAAGCAAGAAGGATATCCAAGGAGCTGCAGACTGTTGAGCTGGGAAATACAGCTGCAGTACTCTCCTGGGGATGTGTTGAGATGGGCAGCTGTTGCAGAACCTTGAGGGATCTATCCAGCTGCCTATCTCAATGTGTTCTGTGACAAGGAGAATGCTGCAGTTATCATTTGCCAGCACCATGATCTGCAGAACCTCAGAAATCCTTCAGTTCAGGCACTTCCTCACTTAAGAGGGATGGTACCAGCAGAAACAGCAATGACAGAGCTCCACTGTTATATTTGATGATATAAGATTTGGTCATCATTTTCCCTGTGTTCTCTCTCATATTAGCTGAAAACTACAGTATTAAAGCTGAATACTATCTTAAAGTTTGGTAAATCACATTATTATTTTTTTGTTATATCTACGACCTACATTTCTTTCAGTGAGCTCAAGATAGCACTTTACCTTCACAACAATATGATGAGGTAGATTGGCCTGAGATACAGTGAAAAACCCAAGATTACTCAATGTTCCATTCCTTGGCAACGCACTGGAGGATGCAATAGTCTCTGAGGTTCAAGTCTCCCATGGAAAGCTAGTTTTCTGACTCTACGCGCTCCACTTGGGCCATAAAAGACCTTTCAGTCCAGCTGAGCATTTGGCCACTAACTTGCTGTTACAGACAAACTCTATAATGGTAGCATGTGTTTTTGTATGTCTTTAAATGCTTTTAGGTTGTTTTAGTTAAGCGCCTGGTTTTCAGATGATACCTGATTGTCATTGTTTCTGTTTTTAAAATTATTCTTTTTGTGAGCTGATATAATATGTAAACGAATACATTTAGACTGGTATTGTATGATCTTCCCCAGTTTAAATATTGTTTCTTCTCACCTTTATAAAATGGATAGCTATATCCTCTGAAGATTTATTCTCCTCAGGGCTACTTACATCCACACACAATGTCTGAATATAAAGCAAACATCTTTGTAATATCTCATCAGCAAAGAATAATTGTCTGTACATCTCTATTCTATAAATGAAAAACATTTCAAGTGTTAAATTCTTGATTTACAGAAACACACACACACACATATATATACATACACACAAACACACATATATATTTAGAGGTACATGTAGATATATGTATATACAGACCAGCAGAAAACAGGCACCATATGACATTCCTTCATATATTTATACACAGCTATCATGTTACCTCCTAACCTTCTCTTCTCCAAGTTAACATACTCAGCCCTCTAAGCCACTTCTTAATAAAGGATGGTTTCCAGGCCATCTATCATTTTGGTTGCCCTCTTCTAGACACATTCCAGCTTGTCAATATCTGTCCTGAACTGAGGTGCCCAGAACTGGACACAATATTCCAGGTGGGATCTGACCAAAGCAGAATAGAGTGGTACTATCACTTCCCTTGACCAACACACTATATTCTGATTGATGCAGCCCAGAATTGCATTGTCTTTTTTTAGCTGCCACATCACACTGCTGACTCATGTCAGTTTGTGATCTACTAAGCATCCTAGATCCCTTTCACACGTGCTGTCACCCATCTTATATCTGTGTATTTCATTTATTCTGCCCAAGTATAGTACTTATACTTCTCTTTGTTGAAATTCATTTTGTTAGTTTTGGTCCAGCTCTCTACTCCATTAAGATCATTTTGACTTCTGATTCTATCCTCTGGGGTATTAGCTATCCCTCCTAATTTGGTGTCATCTGCAAATTTGACAAGAATGCCTTCTACTCCCTCATCCAAATCAAGGATGAAGATGTTGAATAGCCCTGGGCCCAAGACAGAAGGAGACTCCACCAGTCTTCACTGTACTGGTTTTAAAAATTCCTTCTTCTTCACGGTCTCTGTGCCTCACACAATGGGATCTTTGCGCATGCGCAGTTGCTATTTCGGAAAGTTCCAGAGCTGAGCAGCTGGGTGGGAACCCTTCCCCCTATTTGGTACTGAGCATGCTCAGTCCCGCCAAGCTAGCGTTTTCTCCTCAGTTTCGAAGTCCACCGATAAGAGGACCTGAAAGAGGGGAGGCTGGGCGTGTGTGTGTGATGGCACAGATGACCACTCGAAGAAACATAGTTACAGGTAAGCAACCTGTTCTTATTCTTCGCGGTCTCTGTGCCTCACACAATGGGACATTAAGTAGCTTACCGCTGGATGCTGGGTCAGATCCTAGATGATAGAGGATAGCACTGCACGACCAAAGCAGGCATTACGTCGGGCTCTGCGATCAAGGAAGTAGTGGTGGACAAATGTCAAAGGTCATGACCATGTAGCCACCCAACAAAGTTCCTGCAAGTCAACTTCTTTGAGGAGAGCTGCCAAAGAGGCCACAGCCCTGGTAGAGTGAGCATGAAGCAGAGACAGAGGTGGTTGCCTGGCGAATTCACAGGCAAGGTGAATGGTCTGAACAACCCACTTAGAAAAACACTGAGTGGAGACTTTGTGACCTTTTCGCCACCCACTGTAGCAAACAAAGAGATGTGGAGTCAGCTGAAAGGTTGAAGTCCGTTGTAGATAGAAGGCCCATGCTCAACACACATCAAGTGAGTGGAGGGAGCACTCAAGAGGCAAAGATGGTTCAGGATAGAAAGTTGGCAGAATGATATCCTAGTTTAGGTGGAAGTCAGAGACAACTTTAGGGAGAAAGGAAAGGTCTAGGCGTAGGACCACCTTGTCCCTATAAAACACCAGGAAGGGTTCGTTTGAGCAGAGTGCAATCAGTTCCCCTGCCCTTCTAGCTGATGTAACAGTGACAAAAGAATGTTGTCTCCAGAGTAAGGAGACAGTTGTCAGACGTGGCCATGGGTTCAAACGGATGGCGCATGAGTTGGGAAAGGATGAGAAACAGCAACCATAGAGGAAGAGGTAGGGAGACAGGAGGATAGAGATGCTGAAGGCCTTTGAGGAACTTAACTGTGGCTTAACTGTGGCATTTCTGAAAAGAGCTGAGGAAGGAGAACCACGTGGTTGATAGGCGACAATTGCAGAGAGGTAGACTTTAAGAGAGGAGAAGATCAGCCCTTGTTCCCATAGAGACAGGAGGAAATGAAGTCCTGTCAATAAGGAGGCAGGGGAAGAAGCCTCATCATGGGCATCCACGACAGCAGTGAACTTGCACCACTTGTACTCATATGATCTACAAGTGGATTCTTTCCTAGAGGCCATGAGAACTGCCAGAATGGCAGGAGAGTCTAAGAGGTTATTCTCCAAGCATGCAAGTGGAGACGAGGGAGGTCTGGATGAAGCACACGACCGAGTGCAAGAGGAGGTCGGACATGCGCGGAAGTAGCATCTGATGGCCCTGGGAGATGGTGAGAAGGTGCCCAAACCAATGTTGTCCTGGCCAGTAAGGGGCTACAAGAACAGCATCTACTCTGTCCGCAGCAATCTTGGCCACCACTTGGCCCAGGAGGAAATGGAGGGACGATGTAAAGGAATCCCTTGTCCCGGGGAAACTAGAATGCGTCCCAGAGAGAGTGGTGTCCTGTGCTGATTCTAGAGCAATAGCGGGGGCATTTCCTGTTCTGGTAACTGCCAAAGAGGTCAACAGAAGGAGTGCCCCATCGGGACACTATCCGGTAAAAAGTGGTGCTGGAGAGGGACCACTTGTGATGGCAAGCTGTGTTTCTGCTCAGCGTGTCCGTTGTAGCATTGTCTCGTCTCACTAGACGGATTGCAATCGAGTGGATCTGCAGTGGGATGGACCAGTCCCATATCTGTAACACAAGATGGAGTAGGAAGGACGAGTGGGTGCCTTCCTGGTGGTTGAGGAAGCAGACAGCTGTCGTATTGTCAGACAGAACCTGGACAGTCCATCCTATGAGGAGTTTCCAGAAGGCTTGGAAAGCTTTGAAGATCACCAGAAGCTTCAAGGCATTGATATGCAGATGTTTCTGAAGTCCGGTCCAGTAGTCCTGGACAAAGAGGCAATTGCAGTGGGCTCCCCAGCTGAGGAGGGATGCATCGGTGGTGATAGAGAGGGATGGACAGGGTTCGGTAAAGGGCATTCTGGATAGCAGATGGTGAGGTAACAGCTACCAGCGAAGAGAATCCCTGACAGGATGTGGGATCTGAAGCATACCATGCTGATAATTAAGGAGAGGACCAAAGTGCCAGAGGAACCAGTGTTGGAGAGGGCGGGCACGCAGACAAGACAGGTAAGTGACCACGGTTGTGGCCGCCATGTAGCTGAGGAGCTGTTGAATTCAACAAGCAGAAACAGAAGGACTGCACAGAATAGCAGCTGTAGCTTGGCGCAGTACACGCACGCATTTCATCAGAAGGAACGCCATGGCAGAGGTAGAGTCCAAAGTGGCTCCAATGCAATCAAGGGTGCGCGTAGGTTCCAAGTGAGATTTCTTGGGATTCACCCTGAGACCGAGATCAGAAAGCAGGAAAAGAGTAAGATGAATGTCCTTACGTAACTTTTGCCTGCAGGATGCCACCAATAACCAATCGTCGAGGTAGGAATACACCATAACGCGTTTCATACGGAGGTAAGACACCACAGGTGCCAAACACTTGGTGAACACCCTGGGGGTGGTAGACAGGCTGAAAGGAAGAACCTTTTACTGGTAACACACGTCGTCGACCGCAAACCGGAGGTACCTCCTGTGCTGGGGGTGAATAGCGATATGGAAGTAGGAGTCTTGCAGATCTATGGACACAAACCAGTCCCATCGCTTGAGGAGAGGGAGGATGGATGACACGGTGACCATCTTGAACTTTCAGAGCGAGATGAAGGAGTTGACCGCCTGGAGGTCCAGAATGGGTCGAAGAGCGCCATCTGCCTTCGGTACAGTAAAGTACCAGGAGAAGAAGCCAGTGGATTTGGCCAAAGATGGCTGCCTTGCTATGGCCCCTTTGAAAAGGAGCGTATCAATCTTCTCGAGAAGAGCGGGATTGGAATGCATGGAGAAGATGCGCAGAGGAGGAGTACTTAGAAACTCGATGGTGTAACCAAGACAGAAAATAGTTAGCACTCAGGTGTCCAAAGTGATGGTGCTCCAGGTGTTGAAGTGGTGAGCCAGTCCTGGGGCCTTGGACAGGTGGCCTGGAAGATGGAAGAGCGGTAGAGGCGGCGACCTGCGAGGGCAGTCAAAAGCGAGACTTCACAGTGGACGAAGACTTCTTGGAGGAAGGCTGATGGCGCCTGAAGGAACAGCAAGACAAAGAGGTTGGCAAAGAAGATTGTTGGGTGGACTACCGTGGAGACAGCGAATGATAAAAATAGGAAGAGCGCCTCCATAAAGAGCGGAACAAGGAGGGCCTCCTGGCCTGAGTCGATGAATGGAGACCCATCTTCTTTGCCGTCAGGCAAGCTTTCACAACGTGGTCCATGGTATCGTCCGTGGTGGCATGGAGGAGGCCCTGACCATCGAAGGGAAGATCCTCTATCCTTTTTTAATTATCCTCAGGCAGGCCAGCAGGTCAAAGCCAGGCGAAACGGCGAAGAGCGATTGTACCTACCATCACCCACACTTCACCCTCAACAGCATATCAAGAAGACTGAATTTGTTGATTACTGAGTGCGACAGACTCGTAGAACTGGATAGCAGTGGCCTGGTGGTCATCCGGTGGATGGGAAATCAAGGGAAAATGCGTGTCCCAAATGTTTTCTGATACGCTGCAAGGCAGGCTTGGGTGTCAGAGACCCTGGCGATCAAAGAAGACGCTGAGTAAAACCGGTGGCCAAAGATATCAAGGCGATGACCCTCACAATCAGGGGGAGTTGTATGAGCCCTCTTACCCCCCTTTGTCTGGGAAGACTCAACAAAAATGGAATTTGGAGTTGGATAATTGAACAAGAATTCCACATCCTTACGTTGAGTCTGGTACAGATGATCCAACCGATGAGGAATCGCCTGGAAGGTGGCTGGCTGAGATCACGGATGTTTAATGACTTCCTGCAAGGCTAGCAGAAATGGGATTGGCACTGTTGTAGTAAGATGCGCATCAACATAGTGAAAGACCGAGACCTGGACCGTTGGGGCAGGGCCAGAGATGTCGAGGCCCAGAGTACTGGTCATCCTGATGAGGATGTCAGAGAACTGTTTGACATCCTCTGGCGTGGAATCCGGAGTCAGTTGCCCAAACGTAAGTGGAGGAGAGGTGTGAGACTGAGGAGTAGAATCGGGAGAATCCTCATCGGAATCATAAGATCCAGACGACGGAGAAGACGGAGGCGAGTGAGACTGTTGAGCCTGATTTGCTGAAGAGGCGTCTGGTACAGATGACAGACCCAGTGCCAAAGTCAGTATCAAAGTCAGTACCAGGGCTAGAGTGGACGAAATCAGCAAGACAGCAGAAGTAGGCACAGCAAGAGCTTGTGTCAAAAGAGGAGCCAACAAGGTGGGCAGAGGAAGAGAAGCTGGCTGGTCGTCCGGTGGAGGCTGAGACACTGTAGCAGTCACCTGAGGTGGAGATGATACAGCCCAGTATTGAGGGGAGTGATCATGGGACCGACGGCAGGAACAAGATGGAGAACGTCTGTAATATGCAGACCAAGATCAAGAAGGGCGGTACCAAAATGGATGGCGGTAGTGCGATTATGAGGGAGAGCGCGATGGAGACCAGTGGCGAATATCGGGACGGTATCGGTCACAATAAGCCGGCAAACAGGAGTAGTAAGAGCCAGGTTGCTCTCTCCATAGATGCTCATGACTGTAGAGGGCTATGTAAGATGCCGATGAAAAGGGTGAATTCCCTCTGGCTGATGGGACATCTTGAGTACCATGGTACCCATGGTCATGACAGTGAGGCGATTTACCTTGATCAACATATCCCGGAGAGCGAGCCACACTCGACTGAGGCCAGTCTCAGGAAGGAACCTGAGGAGCACCCGATACAGGCAGATGGTCTAGTTCAGGACAGCCAGAGGTCACTGCCAGGGGGAGGGGATTTCGGAGGACCTTTCTCTGGAGTCCACGGTTGTGGGAGGAGAAACAGTCGAGGTAGGCCGATGGTCCGGATCCGCAGTGAGGTCCATTGTTACTGGGACAGATAGTACCGAGAGCTCGAGAGGATCATGCACCAGCAAGAGGGTGGGACCCTCCGCCTCCCCTTAATTGACAGACTGAGGTTGCACTGGCGGAGGTGTTGGTAAAGGCCCGAGAGAGGTCGGTCAAACAGCTGATGGATGGGCAGCGGGTGAAGGAGACCAGTGTTTCTCCTTCTTCTTTTTCTTCTTAGGAGTTACAGAAGAGTAATGCGAAGAGACCCGCTTATGCTCTGCCAAAGTAGGCACAGTGCGAGGCTGCTGGGTTGAAGCTGGCTGTGAGTTAGAAGAGGCATCTCCAGAACTAGAAGACTGCAGAACCGCTGGCATCCTCAAAAGCTTTGGAATCCTCAGAAGAGAGGAGATAGGCAAAGGAGTCGACAGAGTCGATATTGATACCAAAGACGCCGGTACCAAGGATGAGGTCGATACCGACATAGCTAGAAGAGATTTCGATGCTGAGAGACCTCGAGATGGGCGGTTGACACCAAGGTAGTAAAAAGAGCCGTGTTAGAAGCTGCCTGGTCCTTCAAGCAAAGAGCCTGCTCCCAGCAACAGGACTTCAAATGGGGAGCCCTATTCTTCAGGGTTTACGAGGTGAAATCCTTGCAAATAGAGCAGATCTGGGCACTCGGAGTGGGTATCGGAAAGCGAAACCTTGCGGCTGCAAGTAATGCACAATTTGAAGAGAGAAGACATAAGAAAGAGAAAGGGTCCTCACAATTTTTCTGGAAGGAGAAAAAAAAAGTCTGAAGAAAGTCTGACGAAAGTCCAGAGAAGAGGAGTGCTCAGCAGAGGAAACCTTACGAGCTCCTAACTGATCAGCAGACAAAAAGAAAACTGAGGGAAGACCATTGGCTTGACGGGACTCAGCATGCTCAGTACCGAGTGGGGGAGGGGTTCCTGCCAAGCTGCTTAACTCTGGAACGTTCCGAAATGCTACTGGGCATGTGCGAAGATTCTCCTTGTATGAGGCACTGAGACCACAAAGAAGAACACCAACACCTCATCCATCAGAAACCATGACAGATGTGGTGACTGAACTGCTACCAACAGTGCCCACATCAGGGGAAGATCCCATGACGACAGGGACATATATACAGCTTGTCCCATTTTAAAAATGTAAAAGGTATATCCTCCTAGATGTTGTAACATGCCTTACTGAGTTGGAAAATAAAAATCTTCCAAAATCAGATTTGTACCATTATTAAAAATACATGAAATCAATTATTTAAATTGGATTTTGCTCTAGTGACTAAAATCAATTATTTAAACTGACTTCATTTGAACCAAGCAACAGGTGAAAGGAGTATGGAGCTTGTTCACATTCATTTTTGCATGACTGTTAACAAAAAAAATGTAATGACAGAAACTTCCATGACTCAGACCCACACTAAAAACAGCATAAAGCAGTTTGCTAAACATACAACCACTTCAGCAGATAGGAATAAGATATTTCATTGGGCCTTAATCTTCCCCAGCCCCAGCTGCAGCATAAAAACTACCAGGAGCAGAGATTGCAGGAGCTTTTATGCTTCACATGTTACAACTCTGTTTTAAATCTAGGATGTAATCTCCACATTTGAAGAATAACGAGAGACCCCATGTTCAGCACACTTGAATCAATCAGGAAGAATAAGCATAGAACAATATATTGGATTCTGCATGGGCAAGTCAGTCTTTTTGGATCACACTCTTTCGTGGCAATCTATATGAACCCCACCATCTCTACTATTCTGAAAATTAACTAGCCCTATAGGGTAAACATACCATTCCAACCCTCATTCCTCCTCTCACTCCTAAGAATGCAGTAAGAGTAGCTCTAGATCAAAGCAAGGGTCTATCTGGTCTATCCTTTGATGGCCAGATGTCTATAGAAAGCTCTTAAGCAAAAGAATAGCACTTTCCAGCTTGTGTTCCCCAGAGAAGTAACTGGTAGAGAGAGGCATAGTGTCTCTGCTAATGGAGATAATACATACTCATCATGGGTAATAGCAATTTATAATCTTATCTTTGTGTGTCTGTATGAAGTATGCACACGAATAAATATGCATGCCCTTGGTGTAACAGAGTGCTTTTGGACCCTTTGACATCCCTCCCACCAAAGGAAATCATGGGTCCCCACGTGTTTTATAAACAAAAATGTCTGAAATCTTTGTTTCCAATTTATATCACAATACAAAATGAAAATCATCACATAGAGATATGTTCCTAAGCTCTTCTACATCCACAACACTTCTTCACACTTACTTGCTCTTTTTTATTTTTGATCTCTTAACATTGTTCTTCCAACTGATAAAATATTTAATCTTTCTGCAAAGAAAAATGAAGATTTTAAGAAAAACAGGAAAAAATATACTGGAAATAGGTTTTATTTGGAAAATCACAAATGTGTCATTTTGTTTCATACAATTATCACCAATAGAAAATATCAAATTTACCTCAGCTTCTTCTAAGAGGGTTCAAACTCAATAGTGATATTTTTGTTATTTATACACTATTATACAAAATCAACCTATATATATTTTATCCCAAGGAATTTAGAATCTAGACTTCAATGGGGAAGGGACAAGAGCCAGCCGGTATTGTATAGCAGTCAGTTTATCTATCTAGGACTGGAGAGATCTCTTTTCCTCATTCAACTATGAAACTATTTGGACTACTATACTTTGGGCCAATCTCTGTTTCTCTACCACACAGGCAGAGTTTGGAAAGTTATTTTTTAAACTAATTTTAAAAAGACTTATTACAGAGTTTTAAAAGAATTTTGTTCTTATTGTATCACTTCTTTCCTTTTAACTTGCTGTATTACTAATTGTGCTTCCCATTATTTTTATATATATATTTAAAAACCTTGAGATAAGAAAATGACTTAAAACTTGAAAAAGTCCAGCCCCTAAAAATGCTGTGAAAGAGCAACTTGCAAGTCTACCCTGAAAACGTTGCTCATTAGACCAGTAAAATACTTTCATCATAGTCTATTCCTTTTGAGACACAGGTGTGTAAAACACCACAGTTTATTTCTTCACATTACAGCATCTCATCTTAGTAACTTTATACAGTACAGGTGTGACACCTATTCCACCAGATGAGGTGCCTCCACTTGCATCCTGTTGTTTCTCTAGGACTGTCATCACGCTGCACCTCACAACCCAACCTCTAATGCAGACCAAGGTGACAGTTTTCCCAAGCTCTGAACTCTATGCTTCTGTCCTTACAACTGCCTTTCACTGCCTGCAATATCACTGGTGGCTCATAACATAGCTCCTCCCATGCCCATACTTCCAGCTCCTGGCTCTAGTTCCCCAGCCTTCTCTGTTAGCTGGAAGGAGCCCAGCTAAGATCTTGCAGAAGCTTCCCCATCCCGCTGCCTTATGGTACAGGGATAGGCTCAGCTTTCAGTCATCATTTTACAGGGTGTTCCTCTCCTTCCAAGCAAACTCCCCATAACCACCTTTCAAATGGACTTAAGAGTGGTTTAAATAGCCTGCACTGTTAACCTAAGAGGTGGTATGGGCTGGGGTCCACTTGCAATGCCAGTGTCTCCTTAGAATTTGGGGGCTTGCAAGAGGAGGGTAATGGCAGGATCTTTTCACCTATATATACCAGTATTAACTGTAGAGAGGACTCCAGTTAAAATTAAACAAAATGTTTTATTCAAATTGACAAACACACAAGAAATCAGACACTCTTAAGAACCATACAAGGCTACTGGAAAGCGAAGAAGGAAAGGCTGGATAGAAAGAGATGGGGGGAGATGCTAGTTACCAGTCTCGAAGAAGGAGGTTGCAGCAGAGGGGCTGAGACAGCATCTGAGGGCAGCAAGGAAGAACAGGAGTCTGGGACACTATGTACCATGTCGTATGTACTACAATTGTCTAGGGTCAAAGCTAGGATTTTTATATCATTTTTTTGCCCTTTCTAAAGATAGGGACAACATTTGCTCTCCTCCGATCTGCTGAGACCTCTCCTGATCTCCAAGAATTCTCAAAGATTACCAACAGTAGCTCTGAAACTGCATCTGCAAAGTTCTTTAGTATTCTTGGATGCAGTTCAGCCAGCCCTGGAGACGTAAATTTATTCAGAGTAGCTAAGTATTCTTTTACTATCTTTTACCTATTCTGGGCTGTAATCCTCTCACTGCATGATGTTTATGCCAGTTAGAGCACTGTGTTCTTTTGAGGAGAATACTGAGGCAAGTAAGGTATTAAAGCCTTCTCTCTGCACTAGCAGCATTTCACCATCTTCTCCTTGCCATTTCCTTGTTCCTCCTCTTGCTTGGAACATAGCTATAAAACCCATTTTCATTACTTTTAACCTCTTGAGCAAGCCTGAGCTCATTACAAACTTTAATTTTAGCTTACTTTCTTTCCACAAGTACTAGCTATTCATTTCTACTCCTCTTTGGTGATTTCTTGCTTCTTCCACTTCTTATACATGACTCTTCTAAATCTAACATTTAAAAAATCTCCTTAAATTTTAAATAACACAACACCCCTCCCCACCCAAAAAAAAAATGAAACAGAAGTAGGGAAGAGTCAGAGGAAGCCCTAAGTACTGTTGTTACTACACCAATTCAGATACAAGATCTTTCTAGTCCATAACAGAAAACAAACCAATAGTATTTATTTTCTGGTAGAACTATTGAGTCCATCATTCACTGATCAGAAACATACTGCAAGTTCAACTTTCTGGACAAAGAAAGGCAAGAGATGTAAAAAATATCCTCCTATGTGTGGGCCAGTAAATGACAACATAATGCTGCAAATAAGCAGGGAATTGGTAAGAAAATGCCAAGTTTGTGGTTAACTGCTATCAAGTCAACTTCAACATATGGCAACCCTATGAACAACAAATCTCAAAATCACTCTGTCATCCACAGCCTTAGTCAGGTCTTGCAGACTCAAGGACATGCATCCTTTCTATCTTTCCACTCCCTGTCAAGAAGTTTGTTCTGCAAAGATCAGTGGTGGAGCACATGCAAGAGCTAGGGATCCCAAATTCAATCTGTAGCTTCTGCAGTTTTAATCAGCAGGTAAAGAAACCCATTATCTTCTGTACCCACCATGCTTTTACTCTATAGCAAAAGGGGGTGGGTAAAAAGGAGGAGGAAGAGGGGTGAGTAAAAAGCAGGTAGAAAGGCTGGGAGAGAAGCCAAGAAAAATGGGTGATGAGTTTGTTGATGAGAACTTTTCACTTAACATCTAAAAGATTAGCACTTTGTGAGTAATACACTAAAGAAATGCAAAGGTGACCACTGCAACTTCTATTGAGAAGCCAATTCAAAGATCAAGCTTTCTAAACTATTTCCACCCAGCTGCTCATGTTTGTCTGACCCTGTTTTTTCACTCTTCCTTTCTCGTCCCTTACTCTTTGTGCACTGTGTATTCTACTTAGATTGAGGGCAGGAATTGTCATGACGTTTATTTTTGGAAGCTTATATGGGAAGATTTCTATGTGAAAGGCAAGATATAACTGCTTGAAATAAACAAACAGAATAGCATAGACATACACTTGCTTTAGAAAAAATTATGTTCATCACTCAAAGAAATTATTCCTTTGGAGTCCTTGACTTCTAAAACACACACTGCATGGCTTTTTGTATAATGACTGTAATGTCATAATAATGTCAACAAAACTGGAAATTCTAAAACTGGCACTCTGTGAAATTTTCTGCAACAGTTTGTACAAATATGTACCATTCACAAAAAAACTTGCAAGACAGTAGAATCAAACCTCCTTTTTTGTATAAATATTTCATGCTATATAGGAAATGCTTTTCTGCATGTTGAAGGGTACAGCTGGCTCCAACTTTCAGTTGTTTAAAATATAATGGACTCCTTTACCTGAAGTTAAAGCAAAACTTGATACTACGTAAAGCATAATAAAGTCGTCTTTCATACAACCACTCCATTACTGGTATTATTTCCATTTCTTGTTTTCCACACACCAAAGTAAACTAGAAAAATGAAGCAAAAACTAGTTTCAGAAATTAACTGTGAGTCAAAAATTAATTCTTTTTGAGCAGCTATGAAATTCGCTTTCATGATTCTGAAATATTTTACTTTAGCACATTTGTTATATTGGATGAATGATTATTCATACTGTAATGACTTTTCAGTACGCCCTTTGAAAACTTTTGCCTCTGTAAGTTGATTATTTTTAAAAAACGACTTTTCAAAGATAAGCAGAAATATAACAGTTTCAGCAAAACAATGGACAAGAAACATAGTGACTGAAAACTTCATTCTGTTTTATTTATTCTTACCTCTAGAGGGTGTTGGTGAATTACAGAAGACATCTCTGTAGTATATGCATAAAGATAATCTAACCACTATCTGAATCTTATCTCCACTTAAAAGGAAAAAGTAAGAATTGCCTCAAAGATAGCAATCAACTTTGAAATTTATACTTCTTTTAAATAAATTCATATTAACATGATTAACATTTGGAAACATAAATTCAGTATTTGATCTTGAAATCTCATGATAAATCTTTGGGCTCGAGCTGGGGATCTTTCCATCAGTAAAGAATCAATCAGCTCTCTCCTGTAGGAGATCCCTTAGTACAGAATGTGTATCTCACACATCTCTTTTTCTTCCCTCGTAAGTTTCCAACAAAAGCTGAAAATCTCCACTACTTTTAAATAATCTGTTATTAAAACTCCGTATGTATTTTTCACAGCAGATTTCTTCCAATTCCTCACTTGCCTTGCTGACAATTTCACTTTTCAGAAGGTAGAAGAAACAAAAAGAACAACAACTAGCTTGACCTGATTCTTACCAAAAGGAAACAGTTAATCAATAATGTGGAATCCTAGGTGGAAACAACCACATCTTGCTTAAAACACCTTCTACAGAACAATGGGAAAGTCAAGCTTAATCAGATACATACTCGGAGGGCCTTTCCACACTACACTGTTATAGCACTATTATTCCACTTTCAACATCCTGTGGAATTCTGGGGTTTGTAGTTTACTGAGGCCAAAGAGCCCTTTGGTTGAGAATTCTAAATGACCCTCCCTAAACTGAAAACCCCAAGGTTCCATAGGATGTTGAGAGTACAATAACAGCACTATAACAGTGTGGTGTGGAAAGATCCTGAATTTTTAGAAAGCCAGTATCAGTAGTTAAATCAGTAGTTAAAACACTGAGTTAAATCTCATGGCCAGAACTACACAGAAGAGTTCATAATGGATGGAAGTTTCTTAAAAGCACAATCATAAACAATTCCAATTCCAAGAGCACAGAAAAATGGGAAGCACCTAAAGAAACAAGGGTGGATGCATAAGGAGCTTTCAGTGAAGCTGAGATTTGGAAGAATACCTGAGGAAGAACAGAAATAAGCTGCCAGTATTTTTAGAGAGACAGTTAGGAGGACTAAAACGTAGAATGAACTCTGGTTTGCTAGAGAGGCAAAAATTATAAGGGGATATTTTGGGCATATTCAGAGCAAGAGGAAGAACAAGGAAGCAGCAGATTCTCTGCCTGGAGAAGATGGACAATTGCTAGGGGATAACAGAGAGCAGGAAAAACTACTCAAGAACTACTATGCCTCATCTTCTTCCAAAACAATGGCTATTTTCAATCTGGTGAAAACAGAATAAATGAAGCAGAGAGGGTGGCAGCCCAAAATAAATAAATAAGTAGTACTGGAACACCAAGCTATTTTATATGAATCCAGATCTTCAGTACTAAAGAAACTGTACCCAAGAGTGCTAAAGGAACTTGCAGGTGTAATCTAGAGACTTCTTGAGAGAGCAGGTGAGGTCCCTACAGCTTGTCGGCAGGCAAATTTGGCCCGATCTTCAAAAAAAGGCCCCACAGGGCCAAAGCAGCAGGCAAGTGTTTCGATGAATGGTCTTTATATATGAAGAACCAATAGGAAATTTACTGAAGTTTTCCACACAATAAGGCAAACAGCTTCACCATAAGGCAGTGGTGGCCTGGAGGCAGCAATAGCAGCTCTGTAGCTCTTCTATTCTTCTTTCTTGCACAAGAGAGCTGAGCTAACCATGCTGCAAGTGCTGCACCCCAAAATTAGCCTACTGCCTTCAGATGTCATGGGAGGACCCCATCTCACAGTGGTGAAGTAAAGTTCAACTGTCATTTCAAATGGTATGGAGTGGTTGTTATTTTATCCTGTGTTTGAAGCAGCAAAATCTGTTGGGCTAGTCCCAAAAACCTGAAATGCATACTGTAATGCTCTTGAAGGCTAAAAATTTCCATTTGTATACTTTATAGGAATGGAAAGAATATTCAAAAATATTCCCAAAATGATTGAGAAATGCGTTTTTTAGTGTTGAAAAGGTCTGGGAATTATTCTGCACAAAATTCACATGTGGTTAATTTACACAGAAAGCAACATTTTCTGCACAGAAAATAGTCTTTTTCTGTGAAGGATATAATATTTTTGCATAGAAAATGCTATCTTCTGTGCAAAACAACAACATGCAAATTTTTGCACATAAGTCCCAACTTGCAAACAGACTTCAAAAACTGCATGCTTTCCAAAGACATTTTCACAGTGGGAAGAAAATTGTTAAAATTATTGATTGGTCATTACTGATTACAAGAAGAAACTTAGAGAAGAATTACATCACTAATCCTTTGGTAAGAACTTGCTGGGAGAGGGATCAAATTGCCTTGGATTGTCAACATATGGATTCAACCTCTTCATCTGAAAGGTTTGCTCTGAACTGTACACAACCATGATCTGGTGATAGAACTTTCCTAAAAAGTCTACATGCACAAGCGGACTACTACAAGTGTAGAAAGACACAGACAGATGAGTTAGTGAAGTAATCAATAATTCTGAACTGGTAAAAAAATTAAGTTACCTTGGAAATATATGAACCTGTAATAGTCCAGTGTTCTTTACCCTGTCTAGCCAAATTTGCTGAAACTACCTGAAGGTCATAAGGATCATAGGCTGCTTTAGGATCACTCCTGCTTCTTATGAGACAGTATACATACTCTCCATCATCTTTCTGTTTATAGAAAATAAATCAACAGAAGGCAATTATATGTAAAGATTAAAATATACAAAACTGTTATAATTTTTTTTGCAAACAGTATCAGAATTCTGGGGAGAATTCACTGATTTAAAATAAATCTAAGTAAAATAGAGTAAGAATTACTTGGAATCACAGTGTATGTTTGAATAATTTACAAGTATTGATTAGTAGAGACAAAGTCAAACTGGAAACAGGTCTACGTCCTACAGAAATCACTATAAACAAACAACATCTAACTTCAAGTTAGTAGAAAATGTCATGCTCCACAGAACACACTCAGGTCCAACTAGGCACTATCTTCACACAGGCTTTTCAATAAGCCGGGTAGTTTTATTTATTAACTGTTGTATTTGAATATCCTTTTAAGTATTTTTATGATTTTACATATGTTTAATGTTTTTTAACTGTTTGAATGTTTTTCATTTATTTAATGTTTTTTAAATGTATATTTATTGTTGGAAGCCACCTTGGGTCCCAATTCTGAATGAAAGACAGCCTAGAAATACAACAAACAAACAAATACAGTAATGTGTTACAAATCCAGTTTCCCCTCTTTAATGTTGTTACCCCACTGGAAAACCCTGCCCTGGGGTCTACAATTTTGATATTAAAATATGATTCAATGTGTCTGAGAGGTCGCCCAGATGAGCACGTAGACAACAATGGTCGAATGATCAAAAACCAGGTCAGGCCAGTAAAATCCCCAGTCACATAGCCCCAGGAGACCTCAAGCTGTGCAAACCCACAGTAAACAAAGGGTCCTCAACCACTGAGGAGCCAACTTGAGGGGATTAGCATCTTTGCCCCAGGTTGAGCACCGATAGCAATAAAATCCTATCAGGCAAGGACTATTTACATAAAGTCACACCACAACCCACTGCAGCCGAAGATCCTGAGACTTTGGCAAAACCTTGTAATCTCATCATGCAAAGGAAGTTACCATCGTGGAGCTTCCTTCTTGTTGCAATACCTATTGTTCTCCCCAGGAAAGGATTAGCCCTCCAGGTACTTTTTCCCCTACAAATAGTCCCAGGTTTTGAGCAGTTCTTTGGATCACTCCCAGTCATCCCAGATGACCATTTCTCTGTTTGTTGAGTAATCCCCTCAGCCCTCTCTGTGCTGAGCCCCACTTCTCTGCTGTTTTTCCTGGACCAAGGACTTCAGGAAAAGGTGCAGTATTATCCTGGCTACAATCCCTTCAATATTCCCCTATCCAGTTTCCTTTCTTTTACTGCTTAATAGGTCTTAAGTGAGTGTGTGAGTGATTGCGTTGATGTGTGAGACTTTTATTCAATAAAATCATTTTATTGGACATCTTCGTTTGGTTTTTGGCTTGGCCTGACCCTGTAAAAACTGGGTAAAAAGATCCTGCTAGGTTACTCTGCCTCTTGCATTGCTATTGCTAATGCTCTGGCTAGTTTCTATTCCCCATCACATGGAGCACAGTGAGGTGTCCCCAAGGGACCTCAGAAATCAGGTTAACAATGTCTGCAATTTACCTTATATCATGACATGTTTCATTTCTCAGGCATTATCTTCTGACAACAGGACATGGGGAAATGCTGGATATCATGCTATTGTGTGAAAAGGCCGCAAGGGGAGAATAAAGTCTACATAAAGGAGAGCCGTGATGAATGAAAAGTCTACTTAGAAAACATTGGAAGTTCTTAGAAATTTGAAGTTAAAGATGTATGGGGCATTCTGACCCACGCCCTCAAACATCTTTGTGTTCTGCTAATAAGGATACCAGTTAGAACATTCATGTGAGTTACAAGGAACAATCAAGAAAAGTGCAGTTTGAAAGCTGTGTTTATTCATTACTGGCCAGTTGCTGCTGCTTTGTTACTCTTTTTTTTTTTTGCTCAACTGCTGCTGCTATATGGTTTTGCAAGAATTCTATATAAGATTGGTTTAACTGTTTGGGAAGACTCTGACTTGCAACCCAGATTCTATCAGGCACTCTATCATTAAAAAAATAATCTGTCTTCAATCTATTACATTCTTCAATTCTAAAGGCACAATTTTCCCTAACACATGACATATTTATCAGCGTAACTAGTTTACGACATTATCTTCTTCCACTGTAAGAAAGTGGGAGGTATGTGATCAAGCACAAGTTGTCAGCCTCTATATGTTAACATAATAGGCATTTGATATCTTAATCTCCACACTTATTAAACAGGGTTAATAAGAAACCTCACAAAATGCATTTTATATCTATTTACCATTTGCTTCTCCAATTTAAGTGAAAAGACAAACACAGATGATATTTTTAAGAGTGCTGAGGGATGCTGGAAGCTGTGGCCCGAAAATTACCTTTCCAAGCTCACCAATAAATAGAGGCACAACCCCCAAAAAAGTAGTTCGTTGACCAAATTCACAGCCATCTCAAGCCTAGCACAGTCCAAAACATCAATAAAGCACCAGAAAGACTGAGATAAAAGCCATTTCCACAGACTAACTGCAACAACAGAGTTCCAGTTACTCCAGTACAAGGCCAGAACCTGAAGCTGGAAAAGTTACTCTGGGTGCCTACAATTCCCAAAATCCCCTAACCATCTTGGCCATGGCAGGCTCTCTGGGTGATTATAGGAGTTACACTTTTAAAAAGCGACTGGGCAGAAACTAAATATTTCACTGTTCCTTGAGAGGTTCTGACAGAATTATCATGTTAAAATCTTTTTTTTTTCATTAACTTCAACGGGTTTTGGAATGAACAGTAAACAAATAAATCATATAATCTAAAATAAATGAAAAATAGAATACCAGTAATGTTACCTTTTGCACATTAGTTATATCAGTTTGTTTAGTTATAAATCCATGTCTTGGTAATGATGTTTCATATCCAAGTTTATCTCTCAGTCTCAAAATATGTGATATCACATCATCATTAATAGGTTCTGGGGGAGAAAAGAGGCAAGTCAATGTTACTTTCAGCATTCTGGTCACTTTTCAAAGATGCCCTGTTACTGAGTTTAACTATGCAATAGCATAAAGCAAAACCTTGTGTGATGACAATCCTCACAAATCACTCTTAAATTACGGTCATATTAAATGATTCTTGAAAACATATTGACTAAGGGCCATCTTGTTAAACTGTATTTCAGCATAATGTGAATAGTGCTCAGACACTCTCCCATTTACTTAACATGCTCCCTCTTTTGCACTGACAAAAAGAGGTTTGGACACTTCCATTTCTGCTTTTAATTATTCTGGTATACAATTTGTCCACCATAATAATAGCTAAAATGATTGAAAAGATGAAATGGTACATTGGGAACTTACTGTGAAGATCCATGCTTGCGAATGAGAAAGAGACATCCAGGAATGGGTTAACATATCCTGCCACCCAGGCGAGGCAAGGGAGGATATCATCTGAGTTATTTTCATTGAATCCCTTCTTTCCCATTTCATAAAAGAGCCAGAGACAGAACAAAAAAGAAAACAACTTTGCGACCCTGGGGTGTGTCTGGATGTCTCCTTCTCCTTGGCAAGAATGGACCTTCACAGTTCCCGAAGGACCATTCTCTGTGAGTGGAGAAAGAACCACATAGAAATGGGATCTATCCAAGCCTGTACCTGTGTCAGGAGGGAAAAGGTGGCAAGGAAGAAATATGGGAATGAAGTTAAATGGAAACCACCTGCTGGAGGACCTTGCTGCCAAATGAAGCCTTCACAGATGCAAACCTGTCCAACTTATAATACTTGGTGAAGGTGGAAGAAGTTGCCCAAGTCACAGCTCTGCAAATTTCCTCTAAGGGGATATTAGTTGAAAACGCTCCAAAGATGGCAGCAGATCTGGTTGAGCATGCTGTAAACCTCTATGGCTTAGGTTTCCGAGAGTATCATGTAAGCAGAAGACCTTTTAATTTATCAAGATGTTTTTAAGACAAAAAATTTTGTAGATTTTTATAACTGTATATGTCTTTTAATGTTTTTAATTGTGTTAAATGCTTTTTAATGTTTTTAATTTTTTGGAAGCTGCCTTGGATTACATTCTTGGAGAAAGGAGGCATATAAATATAATAAATTAATTAAATTCATATGCTGTGAAAATGCAAGCTTTAAGCCATCTAGTGATCACAGATTGATGTTTTTTCCGCAGTGAAGTTGCAGGAAAGGAGACCGCACTTTTGAGTTCCTGAATGATTTTGTGTGCCTGATGTAAAATTTTAAGGCTCTCTGAACATCCACCTTGTCCCATTTCTTCTCCAAAGCATAAGTAGAATGGGGACAAAATGAAGGTGGCACCAATGACAAGGAAAGGTGAATTCATTTTAGCAGAAAATTTGGATCCAACCAGAGAGACACAGACTCTGGGTCAAGTCTGCAGTGAGAAGATGCCACCAAGAGAACAGCCTCCTCAGAAACCTTTCTGGACAATGTGATGGCCACCAGAAAAGTAACTGAGAGAGCAGGTAAAGAGACACCAATCAAAAAGTCTCAAAAATAATCTCTGTAAGGGCCTTGGAGACTTTATGAAGATTCCATGAGGGAAGCAAGTGAACCACTGGAAAATAAAATATGCACTCCTCACAAAAAGGATTATATGTGTGGGTGAAAAGACATTGGAGTTCTATTGACAAGAGGCAAAATGGAAGCCAATGCTGAAGGCTGCCTACACAGGACTTTACGCTTAAGGCCCGTATCTAACCCTGAGTGCAAAAACTCCAAAACCTCCTTTACCTCAAGTCACATACAGCGATTTCCTGTGAGTTCACCTATAAAAAGGTCTCCAGGTTAGCTCACAGAACCTAATGGTGGAATTATGACAGAAATGAGAGGAGAGTATGGCCATTTCCACACTACACTATTATAGTGGTATTATTCCACTTTCAACATCCTGTGGAATTCCGGGGTTTGTAGTTTACTGAAGCCAAAGAGCTCTCTGGCTGAGAATTCTAAATGCCCCTCCCTAAATATATTTATTTAGAGATCCTTTTAAATGAATTGCTGACAGGGACATTGTGTTCTTCTCTGCCCAGTCTAGGATTTCTGCTACTTCCTTCATTAACTGTCTTGGTCTTGAACCACAGTTCTGTCCTATGCTACAAAGGACATCCCTTTCCTTAAGTTCCCAGGCTTTAATCACCATTCACAAATTTGAACACCACTAACCTTATACATGCTTTCCTGGCAATTTCATTTTGAAAAGGCCCCAAGAACAGGTGAAGTGGTCTCAAATGGAATCTGGACCAAGGAACTGGCTGAGTCATTGATACCATCATCCTCAACAGCTTTACAAGAGCCATTAATTGCACTAACATTTTGATCCTCACTCGTAACACTTCCTCTTTCAACTTCTGTTTCCTCACCTGCGACAGGAACACACAACCTACCCGGGTATCTGTTTCTGCACCCAAACACAGAATTCTCTGTTTAGGAACCGAATTACTCTCCTTGCAGTTTATTAGGAGCCCCAATTCCTGTCAGCCTTGAATAGCTAATTTGAGATCCTGTTCAGCCTTGCTCACAATCTCTGCTTTCAATATGTCATCTAGGTAGGTAAATAAGTGCACTCCCTGCTGCCTTAAGGGCAGTGCTGAACTGAAAGTGATTCCCATTGTAGTCGAACCTTAGGAATTTCCTGCTTTTCAACCCCATCTGTACATGTAGGTAAGCCTCTTGTAAATCTATTGACATCAAATAATCATTCAATTCTAGACTCTGTAAAATTGTTTGCAGCGTTTCCATTTTGAAACGCCTGTACTGGATGAATCCACTTAGATATTTCAGGTCCAATACTACTGGGTGGTACCCCCCATTGTGTTTCAGGACCATAAAGAATATGAAATATATTCCTTGATACCTCTGATTGTTGGGAAGAACAGGTTGCTTACCTGTAACTGTAGTTCTTCGAGTGGTCATCTGTGCCCTCACACACTAGGAGCTTTCACGCATGCGCGGTACCGTTCGGAAAATTCTAGAGCTTAGTAGCTTGGCAGGAACTCCTCCCCCCATGCCTCTACTGAGCATGCTCAGCCCACCAAGTAACGGTCTCTCCTCAGTTCTAAAGTCCGCCGATAAGGGACCTGAGAAAGAGGGGACGGCTGGGCGGGTGTGTGTGAGGGCACAGATGACCACTTGAAGAACTACAGTTACAAGTAAGCAACCTGTTCTTCTTCTTCGTGGTCTCTGTGCCTCACACACTAGGAGATTTTGTAGCTTACCAGAAGGACGGTGGGTCAGGTCCTAGAGTACAGAGGCCAGCACCACTCGTCCAAACCGGGCATCTCTCCGGGACCGGCAGTCCAGTCGATAGTGGTACACAAAGGTCGATGGCCTGGACCAGGTCGCCACTCGACAAAGTTCTTGCAGGTCCACACCTCATAGGAGGGCTGCTGAGGATGCCACAGCTCTGGTGGAGTGGGGCCGAAGCACGGCTGGTGGAGGCTGCTTGGCCATCTCGTAGGCAAGCAAGATAGCCTGGGCCACCCACTTAGAGAACCTCTGGGTGGACACCTTTTGGCCTCTGCGATGCTGACTACAGCAGACAAACAGGTGTGGGGTCTGCTTGAAGGTCGCAGTCCGCTGGGTGTAAAAAGCCAAGGCCCAACAGACGTCCAAAGAATGGAGGGACCGCTCCAGAGGCGTCGTCGGGTTCGGGTGAAAGGTCAGTAAGATAATGTCCTGGCTAAGGTGGAAGTGGGACACCACCTTAGGCAGGAAGGAAATGTCCAGGCAAAGGACTACCTTGTCCTGATGGTACACCAGGAAGGGCTCCTCAGCTCGCAGGGCTGTCAGCTCACTGGCCCGCCTGGCTGAGGTGACAGCTACCAGGAAGGCTGTCTTCATGGTGCGGAGCCTGTCATCGGCAGTTGCCATGGACTCGAAAGGCGGTCGCATGAGCTGGGAGAGGATCAGGGACAGCGACCAGGGCGGCAGAGTCGGCGATACCGGCGGGTATAGATGTTGAGGCCCCTTCATGAACTGCTTCATGGTGGCATCCTGGAAGAGCGCTGCCGATGGAGAGCCTCGAGTTTGGTAGGCCATGATGGCGGAGAGGTAGACCTTCAAAGAAGGAAACGCGAGTCCCTGCTGTCAAAGGTGGAGTAGGAAGCGGAGCACGGTACCGAGACTGACAGGCGATGCCAGCTGACATTGCGTCTCAGCAAAGGTCACAAACCACCGCCACTTGTAGGAGTAGTTACGGCGGGTCGACTCCTTCCTGGCCGCGGTCAAGACGTCCTGTATGGTAGGGTTGTCTAGCGCGTTATCCTCCACGCATGCAGGGCCAGGAGCAGCAGTTTGGGGTGGAGAACGCGACTGTCCGAGCGGGACAGCAGATCGGGTACTGTCGGTAGCCTGAGAACTCGATCCCGAGCGGCCTCGAGCAGGGGCGTGAACCAATGCTGCCTCGGCCAGTACGGGGCTAGGAGGACGATGTTGGCTTAGTCTGCCAAGATCTTGGCGACCGTTCGGCCCAGGAGAGGAAACGGCGGGAAGGCGTAGAGGACCCTGTTGGTCCACCGGAACTGGAAAGCGTTGCCGAGAGAGCCCGGTCCCCGGCCAGCTCTCGAGCAGTACCGTCGACACTTCGCGTTCGATGTGGTGGCGAAGAGGTCAATCATGGGCTTGCCCCAGCGGTGCCGTATCGTCCGGAACACCTCGTCCAAGAGGGACCACTCATGGTGGGAGGAAGTGTCCCTGCTCAGGGCGTCCGCTGTGATGTTCTCCTGGCCAGACAGGTGGACGGCAATCGGGTGGACCCCAAGCAACACGCACCATTCCCAGAGTTGGAGGACAATGGTGAGAAGCGTGGTGGAGTGGGTCCCTCCCTGTCTGTTGGCGTAACAAGACAGCCGTCGTGTTGTCTGTCAAGATGAGGACAGTCTGCCCAGCGACAAGGTTGTGGAATGCCCTCAGAGCTTTCCAGACGGCAAGGAGCTCAAGGGCATTGATGTGGAGCTCGGTCTCGTCACCAGTCCAGCGTCCTCGGACTCTGAGGTCGTCTCAATGCGCTCCCCACCTG
>CAOKZL010004443.1:0-29286 GCA_948472985.1 Iguana delicatissima
ATTATCTAGACCAGTGGTTCTCAACCTGTGGGTCCCCAGATGTTCGTGGACTTCAGCTCCCAGAAGCCCCAGCCACTATGGTCAATGCTCAGGGCTTCTGGGAGCTGAAGTCCACAAACATCTGGGGACCCACAGGTTGAGAACCACTGATCTAGACATTCTAAATCTATCAACTTATACATCAAACATGTACACTACATACTAAACATATATTGTAAGAACTAAACATAAATTCCACTAAATTTTCCCCCTTTACCGAAACTCAAGGTATCCATGCTACATTATCTATTTCCTTCATCAAACCAATATAAATTTCAAAAATTAATACACTTTCTTATTCCTTCGTTTAACGTCCTTAACCCTTTTACTTTTAATTTAACATTTTCAAATGGTTCCATAGCCTCCAGACACACATTTCATAAAAATCTCTTATCAATTTAAATGGTATTCTTATTTTTAACCTAAAAAAATAGTTGCCTTCTTACCCCAACAAGCTGCCCACAGCGGGAGTACCATTTTCCATTCTTCTATTGATTTCTTTTTCCTATTATCCTTTAAAGACTCTCTTATAATATCTGCTTCTGCCATATCATACAATTCTAGTAACCAATCTTCAACTCTTGGCAATGTTTTATGTTTCCATATCTGGGCAAAGCACAATCTAGCTGCTGTTATCATATATAGAACTATTTTCTTTTGTCATTTATTTATTCTTAACTCATCTATCATGTTGCGCAAATAAATTTGTGGTGTTAGAGTAACACAAAAAGAGATAAGATTAGTCTGGCATGACTTATTTCTGAGAAATCCATGCTGGTTTTTAGTGATTACAGCATTGCTTTGTAAGTAATTACAAACTGACTGTTTAATGATCTGCTCTAGGATCTTTCCTGGAATTGATGTTAGGCTTAACAGGCAATAATTATTAGGATCCTCTTTTTTCCCCTTCTTGAAGATGGGGATGACATTTGCCCTCCTCTAATCTGCTGGGACTTCTCCTGTTCTCCAAGAGTTCTCAAAGATTATTGCAAGTGGTTCAGAAATCATTTCTGCCAGTTCTTTTGGATGTAGTTCATCTAGTTCATGTAGTTTGGATCCAGTTCCTTGGATGTAGTTCATCTGGCCCTGGGGACTTGAATTCATCTAGTTTAGCCAGATATTCCTGCACTACTACTCTACTTATTCTGTGCTGCATTTCCCCCACTTCCTCACCTGCTTCCCACATCCCAGGATGGGTACTTCTTGTTGGGGGAATCCAGGGAGCAGGCTGTACGCCAGCATGACCCACAGTATGCCAGTGCATCAAAAACCAGAGAAAAAACAGCAACGAGTCAGACTACATGTTTATTTGCAGTGTGAATGCATGGAAAAAGCAAAGCTAGGTAAAATCCATTATGTCTGTGTCTCCACAGCATGACAGACCAGCAGACTGTAGACAGTGAACAACAAGAAACGAATGAGAACAGAACAGAAACTTAGACTACATAACTGTTAGCCTCTATGGGAAAGATCCAGGCAGCTTGACTTGTTTTCCAAACAACTCGTCTTGCTTCGCACAGCAGCCGTGTGAAAGTTAGCAGAAACTCCATGACTACAAGAGCACAGCGAAGGAACAAGACACTTAACCCTTTAGGCAGGGATCTAGGCAGCCTGACTTTAACACTTCTATCTTTTTGGGAGAAAACTGAGGCAAAGAAGGAATTAAATAGTTCTGCCCTCTCACTCTCCCCCCCCCCCATTATTAATTGGCCATTTTCTCCATGTAGTGATCCCATCATTTCCTTGTTTTCTCTTTTGCTGAGGACATCTCTAAAAAAGCCTTTTTTATTGTTTTGACGTCTCTGACTTTCTCCCTGCATCTCCTGGCTATTTGCTTGAATTCTCCTTTGGTGGTCTCACCATTCTTCCATTTCCTGTACATATTTCTTTTAACACTTATCTCAGCTGAGTGTTCTTCAGTCAAACATTCCGGTTTCTTTAGACACCTGCTATTTTTGCTCCTTATTGGCACAGTTTTCAATTGTGCCTTCAGTATCTCACTCTTAAGAAACTCCAATCCATCATGGACTCCTATCTCTTTTAGTATTCTTGTCCACGAGATTTCAGAAATTAACTCCCTAAGTTTAGAGAAATCAGCTTTCTTAAAGTTTAGGATGCGTGTCTCGCCACACTTGGCTTCTCCTTCCCACTGGATGTCAAACTCCAAGAGAGCATGGTCACTTCCTCCTAAGGATTTGAAGAGTTGAAGAGAGTGTTGAGGTTCAGAAAAGTTAACAGATTTTAGAGAGCTGAGAGACAGAGTTGATAGTTGATGAACAAGAGCTGGCGTGAGAACAGAGAGAGTGGATAGAGAGAGCTGAGTGTTGGATTGCAAAACACATTTTACCTTGACAGTGTGTTTAATAAAGATTTGTTTATCTCTTGCTATAAAAGCTGCTACAAGAGAGTGTCTCTTTAAGCTGCACTGCATTACACAATACCATTTGTATCATTAGTAACAATAATATAACATTCATTTAAGACACATGTGTCAAACACAATGCCCGCGGGCCAAATGCAGCCCACCAGGCCATTTCACCAGGCCCCTGTGGTCTCTTCCAACTCGAGATTTCTATGATTCTATGATTTAAACATAAATAAATAAGGAGCGAGAGAGAAGGAGAGAGGGAGAATAATATGAAGCAAACGTACAAATACAGATTATCAGAATATATTTTATGTATGTATGTCCTACTGCCTTCTCTTTTGCTATCTGAAAATCATCACCCGTATTCTATGTCTGTTGGGCAGCACAGTGAACTCGAGGCTCAGAAATTGCAAAGAAGTTGAGAAAGGACTGGGAACGCTCCTTGTTTTCAAAAAGGAAAATCCACCTGAAAGACATCATGATGTCCGTTCACTGAGGAAAAACAAAGGCTTATAATTGTTATTACTGTTTTTCTAGGCTAGCGGTTCTCAACCTGGGGGTCGCATGACCCTTTCACAGGGGTCGCCGCTCCTCTATCCCACCCCGCCCCCTTTTGAAAAAAGGTCACTGAGCGCCACCCCCTCCTCCTTGCCGCTACCCCGCCAGCGGCCTTCCTCACTTGGGCCGCCTCCTCCTCTTGCTCGGTACCACCTTTTCCTCCCCCCTGTGGAGCTGCCAAGGCGAGCGAGCGCGGGAGGCGCTGGGTAGGAAAGGAGAGATGGGGCGTCGAGCTGAATCAGGGACATGGACATGAAGAAAAGAATCCACTTAGAGCTGCAGAACAGGATGCCCTCCGACGTAAGCCTGGGCGAGGGCCTGGGTGGTCTGGGTGGAGCGGGGGAAGGTGTGCCATGGGGGGCGATGGCAGCGGGGGGCGATTGCTGCTGGTGGGCAGGGGAGAAGGGGGCGAGTGGACGCCACCGCCGTCTGTGCCAGCTGCCGTCGCAGGTGCTGTTCCTGCCACCGCTGCCCTTGAGGTGCCCACAACGTGCATGTGGTTGGGCGTGTGGTCGCACGCACTGCGCGTCTCTCTCAAGGCGAGGGAGGAAGGGAGCCCCACACAAGGAGGCGCCACCACTCGAGCCACTCCGTTGTCACCCGCCCAGACAAAGTTTTGGCTTTATTTGGAGGCAGCGGTGCCGAACTGCCTCCCAAATCCAGCCCTGAGCGGAGCGCCACCAGAGAAGGTATGCGGGGGATCAGGGAGAAAAGGGACCCCCTGTGGATACCAGAAGAGGGGTGAAACTATCTTCAGTTTCTTGTTTATGGGTTTCCAGAAGTTATCCAGCTGACAGTCATAGAAGGAAATAAAGATGATGGCCTAACTAAGATGGCCTTTTGAAGGAGAGGATTTGTTTTGCGTGGAACCAAAAAAAAAAAAGTGCATGCAGAGAGGGAAGACGCGGGAGGGTTTGTGCATCGCGAGACCGCCGCCGCCCTCCCCTCCCCCTCCTCCAGCGAATGGTCCCTTCCAGCCAAGTGGCCATGTTGCTGCTTAGAATCGTGAGTGTGGGCAAAACCAGGGGCTGCTTTTGGCTGTGAGAGGGGAGGAGCGCCAGGAGGAGTGGTGAGAGGAGCTGTGTCAGATGGGGGGAAGGACTGAGCGAGACACAGACAGAAGACACACCGTGAGAGGCGAGTCGCCGCCGCCGCAGCAGCAGCGAGAGCCAACGCCACTTTGTTTCCTCTGAGTCCAGCAAGGGGAAAAATAAAATCAAATAAAGCAGCATGGCCATAGCGGTGGGGAGACCCTCGGTAAGTCTGGAGTGCCTTCCCCTGCTCGGTGGGGGAGCGGTCATTCAGCAGGGGAGAGTTTGCATTGCGTTTTTGGAGGGAGATGTTTTGCGGGGCGTTTTGGTTTTCAAAGAGTTTGGGCAGCTGAGGGACACAGAGGCATGGCCGTGGCGGGGCCGGCAACCCATGCGTTTGGTTGCCTGACGGTCTGCGGAGAGGCTGGGCATGATATAACGGTGGGGACGGGGATGGGGATGAACCTGCGGAAAGGGCTCGCTTGACGAAACCCTGAGGAGGGAAGCGGGAGGCAGCTTGTTGCTTCCTTCTCGGGCCGGGGGTGCGGCAGCCCTGAGATCCCCCTCCCCCCACGGCTTCTTTGCTGGGGGCGCAGAAGATTCCTTTCTCCCTCCCTCCCTCAAGTGTGCTTTCTCCCATTCGCTGCAAGGGGAGCGCACGAGGTGGGCGCGTGGGTGGGTGTGGGAAGGTCGTCAGTGGGTCACAGTTGAAGCAGTTTGAAACCCCTTTAACTGTCATGGGTCCATCCTTTTGGGATTCTAGGATTTGTAGCTTGGTGAGGTGTTTTGAATTTTCTGGGGAGAGCTGTGGTGTTGAGACACATGCACTTTACAAATTACAGATTCCCAGCACAAAAGACAAAGGCGTTGAGATTCTTCCCGCCCCCCGGCCAGGGTCGACACTGTGGAAACTTTTCTGACGCTGCCCCCCCCGCACAGCGGAAATGAGAGCGAAGCAGAAGCAGAGCCCGGAGATGGTTCTTGGAGTTTTTTCCCGGGGAGACGCGCAGCTCCACTTTCCCTCTCTGCCTGCCCCTGGTGTTCCTGGCCGGCGAGGCGGCCTTTGCCGGGGGCGGGGGAGGCATTATAAATAATAAATAATTTTACGGTTGGGGGTCACCACAACATGAGGACCTGTATAAAAAGATCGCGGCATTAGGAAGGTTGAGAATCACTGTTCTAGGCAGTGCTCTTAATATTTGTTTGTTTGCTTCTTAAATGGTTTTAAAATTATTTTAATTGTATCTGAACCACTAAACCCACTAAATTGTACATTAATCACTCTATTCCGCTTAATCATTATAAAAAGGATTTGGATGTGTGTTGCACCTTTCTGTTTTACTGATAACTGCCTTTTTTTGAATTTTTTGCCATGATAAAAAGGGGCAGAAGGGGGGCACCAAGGCCCCTTCGGGTTGGCGAAGGGGACAGAAGAGTTCAACTTGTGGTCTACGAAGACCCCCAGATCCCTTTATATGTACTATGGTCAAGCCAGGTGAATTTCTGTGCATTTCACATTTTCTGCCTGGGCGTACTACCTTACACTGCTCCCTGTTGAAATTCATTTGGTTAATTTTAGCTCAGCTCTCTAATCTGTCAAGATCATTTTAAATTCTGATCCTGTCCAATCATCTGCAAATTTGAAAAGAATGCCCATGGAAATTATGCTTCGAAATCTCTAACACAGACAAATTTAATATATTACTATCAGTGTATCACTATTTTATTCAGCTAATATTCTATCACTACAAAAGCATATTTCATTATCTATACATTTATGGTTTCTCCCCTGCATGAGTTCTTTGATGTGAATTTAAATTTTGACAGTGTGAAAAGGTCCTTCCATATGACATTTAAATGGCTTCTCCCATGTGGGTCCTATGAAGGGAACACAGAATTTGACTTTGACTGAAGCTCTTGCCACATTCCATGCATTTATAGAGCTTCTCCCCTGTGTGGGTCCTTTGATGGGAACACAGATTTCCACTCTGACTGAAGCTCCTTCCGCATTCCATGCATTTACAGGACTTCTCTCCTGTGTAGGTCCTTTGATGGGAATGCAGATTTCCACTCTGACTGAAGCTCTTTCCACATTCCATGCATTTATAGGGCTTCTCCCCGGTGTGGGTCCTTTGATGGGAACGGAGATTTCCACTCTGACTGAAGCTCCTTCTGCATTCCATGCATTTATAGGGCTTCTCCCTGTGTGGGTCCTTTGATGGGAATGCAGATGTAGACTTCAAGTGAGGCTCTTTCCACATTCCATGCATTCATAGGGCTTCTCTCTTGTGTGGGTCCTTTGATGGAACGCAGACTATCACTCCGACTGAAGCTCTTTCCACATTCCATCATTTATAAGGCTTCTCTCCTGTGTGGGTCCTTTGATGGGAACGCGGACCTCCACTCCAATGTCTACTACATGTTCCACTCCGACTGAAGCTCTTTCCACATTCCTTGCATTCATGGGGCTTCTCTCCTGTGTGGGTCCTTTGATGGAGACGCAGATCTGCACTCCAAGTTAAGCTCTTTCCACATTCCATGCATTTATAGGGCTTCTACCCTGTGTGGGTCCTTTGATGGGAATGCAGATGTAGACTTCAAGTTAGGCTCTTTCCACATTCCATGCATTCATAGGGCTTATCTCCTGTGTGGGTCCTTTGATGGGAACGCAGACCTCCACTCCACGTGAAGCTCTTTCCACATTCCACGCATTTATACGGCTTCTCTCCTCTGTGGGACCTTTGATGTTTACTACATGTTCCACTCTGAGTGAAGCTCTTTCCACATTCCATGCATTTATAGGGCTTCTCCCCTGTGTGGGTCCTTTGATGGGAATGCAGAATTCCACTCTGACTGAAGCTCTTTCCACATTCCATGCATTTATAAGGCTTCTCCCCTGTGTGGGTCCGTTGATGGGAACGCAGCTGACCACTCCAACTGAAGCTCTTTCCACATTCCATGCATTTATAGGGCTTCTCCCCTGTGTGGGTCCTTTGATGTCTACTACACGTTCCACTCCGACTGAAGCTCTTTCCACATTCCTTGCATTCATAGGGCTTCCCTCCTGTGTGGGTCCTTTGATGGAGACGCAGATCTGCACTCCAAGTGAAGCTCTTTCCACATTCCATGCATTTATAGGGCTTCTCCCCTGTGTGGGTCCTTTGATGAGAACGCAGATCTGCACTCCAACTGAAGCTCTTTCCACATTCCATGCATTTATAGGGCTTCTCTCCTGTGTGGGTCCTCTGATGAGAACGCAGATTTCCATTCCGACTGAAGCTCTTTCCACATTCCATGCATTCATAGGGCTTCTCCCCTGTGTGAACCCTTTGATGGGAACGCAGATGTGCACTCTGACTGAAGCTCTTTCCACATTCCATGCATTTATAGGGCTTCTCCCCTGTGTGGGTCCTTTGATGGGAACGCAGATTTCCACTCCAACTGAAGCTCTTTCCACATTCCATGCATTTATATGGCTCTTCCCCTGTATGGATTCTGGGATATGAACTTAAATGTACAGGATATTCCATTCTTTTTCTTTGCTGAATTAAATATGATCTCAGAAATAGGAACTACTTCAGAAGATTTTTTCATGTCATACTTAGGGAAAGCCTAGGTTGAAGCTGCCATGAAGTTTTCTTGGCAAGGTATGTTCAAAGGCTACCTGTTTCAGGAAAAAGAGAAAAATATCATTAGGAGTTTACCGCAGAAACATCAAGCATTAAGACCAAGAACCAAAACCATAGAAAGGCCAGCAGAAGATGATTGGTCCAACTGGGAAGAGCTTCACTGTCTCATAAGTATCCGTTTAACCCATCCCCAATTAAGAGGAATCCCTAATCAGATATATAGGGAGCCCTGCTTGTGAGATTTTGCACTGCAAAGTGTTAACAGTCTAATCCAACATTTGTAAAAGAAGAAACTGTGAAATATAGCCAGCAGAGTAGGTAGCACATGTTGCACAAACCATTTCCTTTCTATATCCTCTTCCTTATTAACATCTCATCTCAGAGGAATGCCAGTCTCCATGGAGAGCACTAGAGTAAATCGTGAAACGGCTGTCCTCCCAGATCCTGAGAGGACCCAATATGGCGAGAACACTCCATGTGAGCAAGCTTGGGAGAAGAAAACTTTCTTGCCTCATTTAAATCCTTTTAATCTCTCCCAGGTAAGAAACAGTCTTTCCTGTTCCTCTTTACTCCTCCAGTACAGTCCCTGCCTAATGTTTCTAAAACAAACCACGCTGGAGGTACTGACAGCACAGAAGGAACAGAGTGGGACCACCGCTTCCATTGACCCAGACTCTATACTGCTATTAATGCAACCGAGAATCACCCTGGCCTTCTTGAGCTGCTGCATCACATACTTGTCTCATCTTCAGCTTGTGGCCTACCAAGACTCCTAGATCCCTTTCTCATATATTATCATGAAGCCAGGTGTCACCCATCTTTTATCTGTCTATTTTGTTTATTCTGGCCAGGTTTAGTACCTTACATTTCTCCCTGTTGAAATCCATTTTCTTAGTTTTGGCCCTGCTCTCTAATTCGTTAAGGTCATTTGAATTCTGATCCTGTCCTCTGGCGTATTAACAACCCCTCTTAATCTGAGGGATCCAGAGAGACCGACTGTCAGGAACCAAGAGCAGCCCAGGGGATCTGTACAAGTGCTGCCACCATCTTTTTAAATACTATCACTGAAAGAAATGTGATTAACTTAAGCTTATGAATGCACAAACCACCTAAAAATTAAAATTTGTCATAGAAAATATAAAGAAACTGGGCAATATGACTCTTTGAACTTCTAGCCAGTGTCAGAAATTAGAAGATCAGCAAAAAGCATAAGAAAGATGGAGACAGCTGTGATAGAAGCGGTAAAAAGAAAAAAAAAATCAAATGACTAGGACATAAATTTGTAAACTGGAGTTAGAATAGATGAAATAGATACAAGGAAAGACGGTATTAACCAGTAACAAGGAAATTTATTGGTAACTGAGGTTAGGTTGGAAGTAACAAATAAGGAATTAAGAGAAATAAAAACGCAAACTGAATTAAATAAGAAATTGTGAATTACAATTGGCATCCTATAATAGCCCCCCACCCCATAAAGACTCATAAGCTTGGCTCAGAGCCAAATATCCCCATCCAGCCCCCATAGCTAGCCAGCAAGTATATCCTCCCCTCTGAACAGCCCCCCCAAAATCTCGGCCCGTGGGAGACACACAAGGGGGGACCTCACAGCTGCCTCTTTGGAGTGGGGGAGGCTTCCTTTTATCAGCCCCCCACTGCATAACCCCCTTCCCAGCCTCCTTCTTTCCATTAGAAACTTGAGCCTCCCCCCTCCTAAGCCATGGAACCCAAAAGGGCAAAAATTCCCAGCTTTTCCTCCCACCTAAAGAAGGACATTTCGGGGGCCTCCCCTCTTTTCCTGCCTCTTCCACCTTCTCTTCCCCACCAAGGAAGTTAAAAGGACACCCAACCACCTTCTTCTTCTGAAAAAGGGGACAGAGTTTGGGGCTTATGCCCTTTTCCCATATTAATATTCCTCTCTCTCTAGGAAGCTGAGCTTGCAGTTTCCTGTCTCTCTCTCTCTCTCTCTCTCTCCATTCTGCAGATCTTCCATCGGCATCCCTGGCAGGATCTTGGAAGAGGATCCCAGGCAGAACCACTTTGACCAGAGAAATAAATGCTCACTTGTCCCCCAAACTTAAGGATCCCAACGGAAGAACCTTCTGTTGCTGCTCGGTGCTGTCCGGTTGGCTTCAACCTAGGCTGATCCTACGAATGAGAGATCCCCAAGAGACCCTCTTCATAACAGGCTCAGGCTCAACCAGGTCTTGCCAGCTCAGCATTTGGGATCCCATCCACTTACAGCGTGCGCTTCCTCTTTTCCTGCCGCCTCCCTCTTTCCTGTCCATCCTCAGCATCTCTTCCACTGAGTCATATCATCCCACAATGCGACCAAAGCATGAGAGCCTCAACTTAGTTATTTGGTCTTCTAGAAGAAGTTCGGGTTTGACCTAATTTTCTTTCTGGTGGTCCATGGCAGACTGTAGAAATATGTGCACAATACTGCTTTCTGCAGGCGTGCACAGGTCCCGAATGGGAGAGCCCGGTGTCCGAATGTAGGGAGGGAGAAGAGTCTCTCTTTCATTCCTCCTCCAGGGAAGAAACTGCAGGATGGATGCCCTTGGAACAGGTTCATGGTCACCCTCTTGCTATGATGATGGTAATAAAGATTCATTTGTGCACTACTGCTCTGCAGCATCAGAAAGCAAGCTGCAACCTTCTTCTCCCTGATGTTTGTTCAGGGAACTGTAGGTGGGAAAAAGGTTTATCTCCTAGAGCAGTGGTTCTCAACTTTCCTAATGCCACGATCCTTTAATACAGTTCCTCATGTTGTGGTGATCCCCAACCATAAAATTATTTATTTATTATTTACAATGCCTCCCCCTGCCGGAAAAGGCCGCCTCGCCGGCCAGGAACAGAAAAGGTGGGCAGGGAGGGAAAGAGGAACTGCACGTCTTCCCCGGGAAAAAACTCCGAGACCCCCACCGGGCTCTGCTTCTACTTCACTCTCGTTTCCACTGGGGGAGGGCAGTGTGGGAAAAGTTTCCAGAGTGTCGACCCTGGCCGGGGGGAGGAATCCCAGCACCTTTGTCTTTTGTGCCGGGCGCAGCTCACCCCCCCGGAAAATCGCCGCCTTGCGGCCCCCGGGCCCTTCCGCAGCGCCCCCCTCCATGGTGAGTGGGACCGGGGCCATGACGAGGAGGGGGCCTGCCCTCCGTGCTGCCGCTGCCCCCTCCCAAGCTGGCCCGTCAGACAGGAGGTTCTCCCGGTAGCAGAAAAAGGAAGCGATTTTAGTCCCTTCTGAACAGGGGGCAGCAGGACGCAAGCACGTGGCTCACGCTTGCGCACCAGCACTCCTGGGCCTTTTCCTCATGTTACCTTATCGCGGAGGTGGGGGGATGCCGTTCGCACAAGCAGGTTCTTGCGTGAGGTACTCTCTTCGCTGCCCCTTTGTCCTGCAGCTGGCTTCCTGGTCGCGCGACCGCTCCACCCCTTCCTCCCCCAGCGCAGCCTACTGCTCCCAGGCTGCACTGTGGAAGGGCGGGGCAGTCGCGCGACCCGGAAGCCAGTAGCGGGACGAAGGAGCAGCGAAGAGAGGGCACTCCCCACCTCTTCGATAAGCTAACGTACAGAAAAGGCCCAGGAGTGGTGGTGCGCAAGCACAAGCCACACGCTTGCGTCCTCCTGCCCCCTTTGGCGGGAGCGCTTGCTGCCACACGTGCTCCCGCCAAAGGGGACAGGAGGACACGAGCACATGGCTCACACTTGCGCACCAACACCGAGGAGGGAATGGAGCCTAAGACCATCGGAAATACATGTTTTCCAGTGGTCTTAGGTGACCCCTGTGAAAGGGTTGTTCGACCCCCAAAGGGGTCGTGACCCACAGTTGAGAATCACTGTCCTAGAGGCTGCTCCCTCATGTGGGGACACCAAAAGGTCTTTCTTTTTCCTGCCTATTAGGAGTGAGTGAGGAGCAACCCAAACTCCTGATACCCATGTTTAAATATTTGAAGGGATGTCACATCGAGGAGTAAGGAGGCTTCTTTTCCTCTGCCCCCGAGACTAGAACACAGAGGAATAGATTCAAGCTACAGGAAAAGAGATTCCACCTGAACCTCAGGAAGAACTTCCTGACTGTCAGAGCTGTCCTGACTGTCAGAATCTGCTGCTGACTTAAATGCTTCCTGACTGTCAGAATCTGCTGCTGCCTCCATGGCCTGTGGTGGGGTCTCCTCCTTCTTTGGAGGTTTTTAGACAGAGGCTGGATGGCCGTCTCTTGGGAGTGCTTTGATGGGTGTTCCTGCATGGGAGAAGGGGGTTGGGCTGGATGGCCCCTGGGGTCTCTTCCAACTCTAGGATTCTGTGATTCCGCCTCACGTCAGTTTTAAATCTACTGAAACGTTTCTATATTACATTCTTACTGTCCAAAGTCTTTTCAAAATGAAGGCTCCTCTCCCTGAAACTGCACAAGTCAATGCAGGGCTTCCCGCTAACGCAGACCCAGCATCTTTATCAAAATCTCCAGAGAAGGAGATCCCACCACTTCTCTAGCTAACCGACACGATTGTTGAACCCCTCTTAATATCAAGAAGTTCCTCCTAATCTTCAATCAAAATCCATCTGCCTGACATTTGAAACCATTAGACCCAGTTCTACTCTCTCAAAGAACAGAGAACAAGCCTGCGCCCTCCCCTTTGTAGCAGCCTTTGAGGTATTTAACGAGTGCAATTTGTCCTGACCAGCACAGACTGTAAGGGGACTATCATTTCCCTCAGCTTGGAAACTATACTTCTATTAATGCAGGGTAAGATAACATTCGATGTCTTTGCTGCAGTATCACAGAGTTGGCTTATGTTCAGTTCAACTTATCACCAACAATATCCCCATGTCCTTTTCATGTGAAGTACTGCTGACTTAGGTCTCACCCAACCTATATCTGCACATTTTGTTTTTGTGGTCCAAATGTAAGCTTTATATTTGGCCATGTTGAATTGCATTTTATTAATTACACCCAGTTTTCTAGTTCATCAAGATTCCTTTCCTATCTTTCAACGCATTAGCTACTCCCTGTACTCTCCCCCTGCTCCCCAGTTAACTGAGTGTGAACTACTTGGGGCATTTGAACTCAGTCTGTAGCAACAGAAGGAAGCCAAGGAGAATGAGGGAGGAGGAGAGGAAGTGGGACATTTTGAAAAGAGTTGAGAAAGTGGGGCAACGTAGGATTAATCAGGACTGTCCCTGTCAAACGGAGAGCTGGAGAGCATGGGGCGGGGTGGGTGGGGGCTGGTTACCTTTGCATCTTTCTCGTAGGGGTTCCTATAGCTAGGCCACTGCCCAAGGAACTGGGGAAACTTGTTTTGATTTTTAGACAGGAGAAAAATGATACACCTCTGGTTGCACACCACCTGCATTCTCTGAGACTACTGGTGAAGTTTGTACACTATGAAGGCTTCTTCCATAGATATAAAGAAAAGAAAAGAAGGCTACACATATAAAACGGAGAACATCAGGGACTTAAATATCCGCATCTTTTCTCTCCATCGATTTTTTTTCCTCAATGCCGGGAGAGGAGATGCTGTCGGAGGGAGAGTTAAATCCCAAAAGTTTCCAGCAAAAGTCTCGTGACTCAAACTCTTTCTGCCATTTGTAATAACTGGGCCACAGAAGGAGGGGAAGACCGACACTCTGCACTCACGTAAGTTACAAAAGGGAAGAACTCTGCAAGCTTCTCTCCTGCCAGATGAGCTCAAGCTTGGCTCAGTGGATCCCAGTGTGCGTGGCCTGGAAGCCCACCTCCAGGCTGGCTTCCCACCTGTGGAGTGATCCAGGCGAAGAATGTGAATTCATTCCTCCAGCATCTACCCGAAAAAGGCAAAAGGGGTCCTTACCCACAGAGGCCACCTTCCTTTATCCTCCACTGCGGCTCGGTGCTGTCCAGGTGCCTTCAACCTAGGGTGACCCTATGAATGAGAGACCCCCAAGAGACCCTCTTGTTAACAGGCTCAATCAGGTCTTGCAAGCTCAGCATTTGGGCCCTCATCCACTTACAGTGCGCCCTTCCTCTTTTCCTGCCTTTACTGACCATCCTCAGCATCTCTTTCACTGAGTCATCTCATCCAACAATGCGACCAAAGCACGAGAGCCTCAACTTAGTTATTTGGTCTTCTAGGAGATGTTCAGGCTTCTTAATTTTCTTTTTGGAGCTCCATGGCAGATTGTAGAAATCTGTGCGCATGGAAAACACCTCCATTGGTACTTTCTGCAGGTATGCATTATACTGATATTGGGCTGTCGTTAACGAAATAAAGGAACTGGTGGGCCTCCCAGAATCTCTGCCTACATTCTCAAGCGAGGGGTGCTCTACCCAGAGAGTTTATCCCAATAATAGGAGCTCTGGGTTCCTCCCTCCCTTCTTCCGGTGGACACCTTCTGGATTTTGCCTCCTTGGGCTCCTTCCATTCTCAACTGGCTCTTACTTGCCTTCAGAGCATCCCGGACTGACCCATCCCTCCCTCTTCCCAGAACCCTGGGCAGAACAACTCCCTCCCTCTCTCCTACATTGTGTTCTTACTTTATAAAGTCTCGTAAATACAAAAGTTCCTCTCCCTTAAACCGCAGCCCAGCCATAGATCTGTGTGTCCCTGCAGAACAAAGCACAATGGGAAATTGTTGGAATCTAGTCATTATGGGGTTAATTGGTCTATTGGTGTTATAGAGGACCTTCACCTGCTACTGTTATTGGAAGCAGGTGTAAAGGCTCTATAAGAGCAGCATTCTTTTAGGGGACACTTACTTCCCCTTTCTGATTTGCTGTAGTTTGTATCTCATCCTGCTTCCCTGTGGTATTGTATTATGTTTTGATATATTTTGTATTTTCACTTGCCAAATTTGCTCATGTTTGAGAATCCATATACTATGCTTATTTATATCTAGAATATATAAAAGACTATTTCTCTTCCCAAGTTTTGTCTTCTGAATTCCCTTCTTAAGCACAACAAATTTGGTAGCAGAGGATGGTTGCCTAAATGGCTATTTTTAGTCCAGTGGTTGCCTAAATGGTTGTTTTGAACAGAAGACAAAAGAAAGTTTTTCAGGTTTGGAATTTTTCCATTTTTTTTTTTTTTGGAGGTTTTACACAATGAAGCAGATGAATTTTTTAATATGTGTTGCATTTGCTTTTTGCTTCTAATTATTGAACTGAGCAATTAATTTTTATGGTAAGAAATTTTTCAGTAATAAAGTAATTCTCATTTAGCAGAGGTTTTTGTGTCTTAAATCCTAAAACCTTTGAAGTTCAATGTTATATTGTTGTATATGTAGATGAGAGAAATGTAATGGAAGAGACAGTTGACTCTATGATAGCAATTGATCTAAAGTATGTAGATACTGTTTCACAAGAATTGGTCAGTTGATTACCTATAGAGGACGCTGGTCAACCAATAGTTCCACCTTTGGGAGATGTTACTAAAACAGGAGAAGAAATAGGGACCAGATCATGTGAAACAGAAATAGAGAAAAATTGTGAAGTAGAAATAGAAGGAACAACTGCTGTAAGACAATCAGATAGAATTAACAAAGGCAAACCTCCAGAAAGATATGGATTTTGTGAGAATTTACAAACAAGAAAGGAAAAAACAAGTTGGAGAAATCCATCAATTATCTCCCTTAGAAAGAGAAAAGTGGATGGAAGTTATGGATGAGGGATATCAATCCTTAAAGCAAAAGAAGAAGACAGAATATGGGGGCCCAATCTTCAGCAGAAGCCCAATCTGTATCAGCAGCAAGTGCATGCAGCCAGTTGGAATGGATCTTTCATCCGTTAAAGGACTTTGGCATAAGTGAACCTGTAATGTTTGAAGATAATCAAGCCTGTATCACAATATGTAAGGGGGAAAGTACCAAAGCGAGAAGTAGATCTATTGGATTAAATTGTCAGCTACTAAAAGACTTGTATCAAAAGGGATTGATTGATGTTGAATATTGTTCCACGGATGAGAAGACTGCAGGTATTTTAACTAAGCCATTGACGACACAGAAATTTATATATTTTGTGAATTGTTGAATATGTCTGATTACAATGACATTGTTGTAAGATCTTGAGAAGGGGTTGTTGGAATTGACTAGAATTGTAAGTCTTGTCATTATGGGGTTAATTGGTCTATTGGTGCTAGAGAGGGCCTTCACCTGCCGTTGTTATCGGTAGCAGGTGGAAAGGCTCTATAAGAGCAGCATTCTTTTAGGGGACACTTACTTTCCCTTCCTGATTTGCTGTAATTTGTATCTCATCCTGCTTCCTTGTGGTATAGCATTATATTTTGATACAGTCTGTATTTTCACTTGCCAAATTTGCTCATGTTCTCTTTTAACCTTTTGTATATTGAGAATCCATATGCTATGCTTATTTTTAACTAGAACATATAAAGGACTATTCCTATTCCTAAGTTTTGTCTTCTGAATTCCCTTTTTATGCACCACAGAAATAAAGCCCATTCCAGCTCTTCCCCCCACCTGCCTGCCTGCCTTCTCCCCTCCAAATACACCAAGGAAGGCTCTCCCCTCTGCCCCACCCTTGCTGAAATCAAGGAAGGGGGATCCTCAAAGCAAGGCAGCCCTTCTGGGGGGAAGGGGCCTTGCCTTGAGTCCCCTTCCCCCTCCCGCCTGCCTCAGGCCTCCCACCCCCCAAGACTGGAGTGTCCCCCTCCCCCTAACAGCCCCTCTCCTTCTCCTCCCTCCGGCCAAGAGGCCTACGAGCCCCCCGCCCTCCCTCTTCCCAGGACTGCGGAGGCGGGGGGGTTCTTCTCCCCACCCCCAAATCCCAGCATCTCCCCCCCCCGGAGGCGGAGAGCATCTCTTCCGCCGTCTCTTCTTCAGCCTCCCCCATCTCTGCCACCCGCGGATAAGGGGACTTCTGGCATCCCACAGTGGCCCCCCAGAAAGCCCTCCCCAACACTGTCCTCCCCAATAGTCGCACGGAGACCCCTCCCAAGAGGGGAAGGAGGAGGAGGAGCCCCGGGGTCTCCTTCCCCTTTGGGGGAGGGGGCTTACCCTGCGATACTCCCCACCCCCACCCACCCAGGCTGCCCCAAAAGAAGACCCTCCAGCCCCCGCAGGCATGGAACCAAAGGGGGGCTCCTCGTCCCTTCCCCCCTCCCCCCTCCCCCGCCTCCCCCCGCCATAATCCCAGTATTTCCGAGGCAGAGGCCGCCTCTCCTGCCGCCCCCTTCCTCAGCGCCCCCACCCCGGGTTAAATGGCATCCCACAATCGCCCCCAAGAAAGCGCCCCCCCGCTCCGGCAGCAAGGGCGGTCTTTCCTCCGAGCCCCTCCCACCTCTCTCGGCCCGCGGAGACCCCCGAGAGCGGCGGGGAGGGGGAGGCCCCTGGCCTTTCGGGGGCCTTCGGGCTCCCAGCCTCGCGGTCCCCCTACCCCCGGGAGCGCATTTGGGGTCCCCGTCACCCCCTCACCTGTCCCCCCACTCGGAGGACCCAGAAGGACCGCCTCCGGAAATGAGCAGAGGAAGTGCGTCACCCTGGTCGCCTTTCCCCGCCTAAACCACCACCCCCTCCTGCCTCTCTAGGATGCTGCGCTCGCTGCTCCCTGGAGGACTGGCGGCTGGAAAGGAGGCGGGGGCGGGGCGAGAGGGAGGGAGCGGCCCCCAAAAGTGCCCTGGGGGTGGGGAGGAAGGAGGAGCAGGAGCCCCGCTTTGGTTCCATCTTCTGGGGGGTCTTCTCTTGGGGGGCCGTGGGGGGGCGTGGGGGAGCTTGGGGGGATTCACTTGGGGGGTTCACTGGGGTGAGAGGTCTCTCAGTATGAAGCCCCCCATAAAGGGCCCCCCTCCTCCTCCTCCCCCCTCTTATTTTTCCCCCCTTTTTAAAAAATTCCCTCTTTTATTTAGCGGCCGAGTAGCCGGTCTGCCGAGTAGCTGGTTTTAGGAGACAGAAGGAGAGAGAAATGAACGGTTACAATATCCTTACTGCTTAAACCGGCCTCCGGTGCTAGAGAGCCATCGTCCCCTGTGAATCTCCCTCAGCTGCGAGCTGTGGCCCTGAAGAGAAGCCAGATCCATCCGAAAAGGCCGGAGCCCTAAAAACTGATGCCTGAGGATGAGCGACCTTTGGCTGGGGAGCTTGGCCTCCCCTCTTGGGGAGGGGTCTCCCTGGGGGCTCGGGAGGAGAGCAGGACGGGCTCTCGGGTGGGTCGGCGGGGGCTTTCCTGGGGCACCTGCAGGGGAGGGGGACTATTATGGGATGCCAGGAGGCCTGAGCATCCAAGGATGGCAGCGAATGCCAAGGAGCTGGGTGGCCGGGCGGGCGGGTGGAGAGAAGAAAGGGAATAAACGGGGGAGGGGGCTTGGGAAGGGAGGAGGGGGACCGAGCCGAGTTTAGGGTTCGGGTTAGGCTCTGAGGGGGGAGGGGGAGGGCTCAGGCGTCCTGATGAGCGGGGACAGTGGTGATGGGGTGTCATCTAATTGCAAAACGCACCCAGAGGAAACTCTGCCTTGCTTTGGGGCTCCCCGCCCCCTTTTCCTCCCCTGGCAGAGCCCCCTCCTGAAGGGTGGGGCGGAGGGGAGACCCTCCCGAGGAAGGGGGTGGGTTGAAGCTGGCCTCCCCCCTCTGCCCTTCCAGGAGGAGGGTCCCTCCCCCCTCTCCTCAGGCACCTGGGTCCAAGGCTGGGCTGCAGTTGAGAGGAGGGGAGGCCTCGCCTTTAAAATACTCTCTAAAACAAAAAGCCTGGAGATTTTTAAAGAGAATTTTAACCGGCATTAGAAGGAAAGGAGGGGCTTTGCTTGGGGTTTCGGGGAGGATGCAGGAGAGTGGGGGGCTCTGAAGGGAAGGAAGAGCCAGCCGAGAACAGAAGACGCCCAAGAAGGCAAAGCGAGGAATGGGGCCACCGGGAGGGAGGAGGGGGAGCCCCACGGGGCAAACAGCCCCACGCTTGGGAATGGGGGCAGGGGTTCTGGGGAGGCCACAAGGTCCTGATTCCATCCCCCCTTTTGTCCCTTCCCAAGAGCCCAGTGAGGGAGGAACGCCCCAGAAGCCCTAAAAGTCTTCCTTTCCTGACCCCACTGTGTTTGCTGCCTGGGATCCCTGCGGTGGACGGAGGCTGAAGGAGGGGGAAGAAGGTGGGGGCCCAGGAAGGAGGGAGAGTGCCCAGGAGGGGGAAGGCAAAGCTAGGAACTCTGGGGCCACTGGGAAGGAAATCTCTCTGGGTAGCAAAATAAGTTGTCAGCACAGTTTCAGCAAACTTTTTACCCCAAACTAACAACCTTCAATGTGAAATGAAGCAACCGGGTCAGGGGGTTTCCCTCCCGTCCCCTCTCTGAGCTCTGACTGACCTCCGCTGGCCATGAGGACACTTTCCTCAGAGATGACCTGCGCTTACGTGTCCTTAATCGCCCACCAACATCTTTCTAACAAAGACACCCCGCCCCAATGTACAGACATGACTTGTTTCCCTTGCCCCTCGATCTCCTCACCCCAACCTGTGTCCTCTGAACTTTCCCGGCTGAGAAGGAAGCAACAACCTGAACGTTTGGGTTGATGCTCCCAAAACCTGCCGGTGTTCCCACATAAGGGAGCAACCTCCAGGAGGTCAGTCTTTTCCCCACTACAGGCTATAATATTTCATAATTGCTTATTTAATTCGGCTTACTTATTTACTTCTCTTAATTCCTTAGTTCTTATTTCTTCCTTCTTATTTCCAACCTAACGTCAGTCAGTCACTAATAAATTTGCTTATCCCTAATATCTAGTTTCCTTGTATCTGTTTCATGTATCGCAACCACAGTTCATGTACAAATATGAATCCCATATATTCAAATACTTGTTTTTGTTCTCAAGTAAAATGCGGACTGGAAAGGGCTGCTGTTAGGTGGATTTGTAATTGGTTGACCCACTGAATCCAAAGTGTGATCACTAACGGCTGCTCTTCATCCCAGGAAGAAGTGACTAGTAGAGTGCCACTGGGTTCTGTCCTGGGCCCAGGGTTATTCAACATCTTCATCAATGACTTGGATGAAGGAGTAGAGGGCATGCTGATCAAATTTGCAGATGACCCCAAATTGGGAGGGGTTGCTACTACGCCAGAGGACGGGATCAAAATTCAAAATGACCTTGATGGATTGGAGAGCTGGGCCAAAGCTAACAAAATGAATCTCAACAGAAAGAAATGTAGGGTCCTGCACAAATACAGGATGGGGGACACATGGCTGGACAACAGTGCACGTGAAGGGGATCTAGGAACCTTGGTAGATCACAAGCTGAACATGAGCCAGCAGTGTGGTGCAGCAGCCAAAAAAGCCAATGCAATTCTTGGTTGCATCAATACAAGTATCATGTCTAGATCAAGGGAGGTCATGGTGCTACTCTATTCTGCATTGGTTAGACCTCATCTGGAATACTGAGTCCAGTTCTGGGAACCTCAGTTCAAGAAGGACATTGACAAGCTGGAATGTATCCAGAGGAGGGCGACCAAAAATGGTGAAGGGTCTGGAAACCATGCCCTATGAGGAGCAGCTTAGGGAGCTGGGGATGTTTAGTCTGCAGAAGAGAAGGTTAAGAGGGGACATGATAGCCATGTTACTGCAGTTGTCTAGCTTTAGCCCAAGGTCTACAATTTCATATTGGATATTAATATTTCCACGTGGCACTCCATAAGATGAACTCCACGTGTCTGACTGTTATCACCGTGAACTGGCCTGGCCTTGGTAGACATTAGATATCATTTTGATATCATAACTCGGCCCTGTTTTGCCACCCTCAGCCAAGTGTTTGTGAGGCCTCTGAACAGGCACCGAGCTAGGCATGGCTATTAAATGCTGAATCATACTTGTTTACACCAAGGCAAGACAGAAACGGCCAGATCTGCTTTAGGAGACCTCCTGAGGCAAACACGTTCATTAAAGATGCACGCTATAACAAAGAGACCCCTGCCCCGAGCGGGCACCCTGGTGAGCTAGAAGCTCAACTGCGAGGCTAGCTGCATCTGCACACCGGCTATCCCATTGTCAATTCGGACCTTAACTCAATCATGTAAATTCTGACCTTTTGGAGACATTGTCTCGCGCCCAAACCTCATTGTTTTCGCCCAAGACCAGACTAGTCCACGGTCATTCCTCCCCTAATAAAAACCCCCATTCCAAGAGTTCCTCGGGCCGCTCCGGAGTTTCATCCAGCCTTGCCACCGCTTCGTTCTGCAAGCTCTCTTCGGCCCCTGCGGTGAGTTTCTTCTCTTCGACTGGACCTCTCCAGGACTACGAGAAAGGTGTCGTATCACCCATTTCCCTCCAAAACTCTCATTTCCTATTTCTTAGTTAGCTGTTTGGTTGTGTTTTCTTAACTATTTGTCTGCTTGTTAATAAATATCATTGTTGCCATTTTAAACAGGTCTGACTGCTCACTGACCTGAATCTGTATAAATAGGGTAAAAGATTCCCACTAAGTTACCCTGCCTCTCGTTAGCTTAAGAGAATGCTCGAGTTAATTTACCCATATTTGCTTGTGTTGGTTTTGGTGATTTGGGCGCCTCTCCCGGGACCCCCAAATCACAGGGTAACATGACCTGGATCACGGACAGCTTGTGTTGGCAGACACGGCCGCGTGGCCTTAATTATTCAAGCTAGGATTAGGCCAGTAAACAAGTTTTGTCGCACAGCCAGTAGTGCCCTCCAGACACGGCCGATCGTTAGACCAAAGAATGGGTCTGCAACCCCAAACCGCCAGCTTGATGGGATTAGCGCGTCCGTCTATACAGCCTCTAAGCGCTCCCTCATCTGCATGCTGTACAAACAATTGGCAGTGCTAGCTAAAGCTCATCAATTCTGATTTTGACCTTTCGGAGGCTTTGTCTCCACCAAAATTCCTATTGTTCTCCTTGGGAGAAGGCTAACCTCCAGGTACAATCTTCCCTATAAAAACCAGTCCTCCAAGCTTCTCTTTGGAATGCTCGTTGCCCTGCTAGTCGAACCTCTGCCGCTCCGTCTGGCGAGCCTCCCCTCGGCCTCAGAAGGAAAGGAATCCCATATAGCTGGGCTAGATGAGAGGGATTATCATTTCGTTTCAGAAATGAAATTTTTAACATAAACTCAGTCCAAGAGGCAAAAGAATTTTTGGAAAGATTTGATAAACTTTTTCGAGAAGATAAAAGCTTCCGAAGCGTTGTAAAAAGGACAAGGACAGAGAACCAGGAGGAGGAATAGAATCATAGAATCATAGAAATGTAGAGTTGGAAGAGACCGCAAGGGCCATCCAGTCCAACCCCCTGCCATGCAGGAAAACCCTCAAAGCACTCCCAACAAGTGGCCATCCAGCCTCCGCTTAAAAACCTCCAACGAAGGAGACTCCACCACACTCTGTGGCAGCACATTCCACTGCCGGACAGCCCTGACTGTCAGGAAATTCCTCCTGAGGTTCAGGCGGAATCTCCCCTCCTGCAGCTTGCATCCATTGCTCCTTGTCCTGGTCTCAAGAGCAGGAGAAAACAAGCCCACTCCCTCCTCGACATGACATCCCTTCAAATATTTAAACATGGCTATCATGTCCCCTCTCAACCTTCTCTTCTGCAGACTAAACATACCCAGCTCTCTAAGTCTGTCCTCATAGGGCATGGCTTCCAGGCCCCTCACCATTTTGGTTGCCCTCCTCTGGACCTGCTCCAGCTTATCCATATCCTTCTTGAATTGGGGTGCCCAGAACTGGACACAGTATTCAAGATGAGGTCTAACCAATGCAGAATAAAGTGGTACCAATACCTCCCTCGATCTAGACACCATACCCCTATTGAGGAACCAGAAGAAGGAGAAATTCCAACTCCCCGCTCAGAGGCAGAAGAAGAAACAAAGGAAACAGACGGAGAAGAAGAAGATCAACATACAGAGGATAAAGATAATTTAACGGAAGGGAAAGAACGGAAAGAGTGAAGAGAGTGAGCCTAAATTGTAAGAGTAGAAGTAATATTATCATGAACGCACAACTCAAAAGAAAATGAGAAATTTGAAAATTTTATCTTGGAACATCAAAGGTATAAGTACCCCGGAGAAGAGGAGGAAAATATTCCATTACTTGGGCAAGAATAAATATGATATAATCTGTCTGCAAGAAATTAGAATTAAAAAGAAAAAAGCGAATTTGGTTAGGAATAAAAGACTTGGGAGAGAATTCATCTCAGCTTCAGAAAAAAAAAGAAGAAGAAAGGTGTGGTAATATATGTTAATGACCATATCCAAACACGAGAGATATTCAGCGATGCAAAGGGTCACTATATAGGAGTGGAAATGGAATGGCAGAAGAAAAAAATACTCCTGGTAGGAGTCTACGCAGCTCACAATGGCCAAGACAAATTCTTTAAACAGCTGGAAGCCCAGGTATTAGAGCATGAATGTGACCAAATTATTTTTATGGGAGACTGGAATGGATTGATAGATTCATCTTTGGGCAGGAAATCAGATAAAGCAATAAAAAAAAATCAAGGCAAGCTACCTAGATCTTTTAGCGGAATGATGGAAACTACACAAGGTATAGATATCTGGCGTTATCTATATGGGAAATCTAAAGAATTTACATTCTTTTCAGAAAGACATACTTCATTTTCAAGAATTGATATGTTTTTTGTGTCAAAAAAATCTGTGTAATTTGATTACTAAAATAGAAGTATTACCAAAGGGTTTATCAGACCATAATGCTCTTTTGCTGTCCCTTGAAAACCCTAAACAAGATTTCAGCTGGCGGTTGAATGAAAGGCTTCTTCAAGATGAAAAGATAGTAAATAAAGCGAAAGAGACTCTACGTTTATATTTTGAAGAAAACCAGCAGGGAGGAACAAGTACTGAAACCATCTGGGACGCAAGAAAGGCAGTGATGCGGGGTTTCTTTATTCAGCAAAATGCTATCTTGAATAGAAGAAAGAAAGAGAAAATTCAGAAAATAATGATCTAATAAATCATCTAATTAAGAAAAAGGAGGAGGAACTCAAAGAAAAACTGGCAGATAAAATGGTCTTGAAGGAGATAACCGCACTCCAAAAACAATTAGAACTTGATCTTGACAACGGAAATAAGCAAAAAATTACTATCTTGGAAACAGAAAAATTTTGAATGGTCTAATAAACCAGGGAAATGGCTAGCACTTCGCTTGAGAAAAAAGAAACAAAAAGCACCTATTCTTAAAATTATAGAGGATGGGAAGATATACACAGAAGCTGAAAGAATAAAAAAAGTATTTGTGAAGTACTACTCAAAATTATATAAAGAGAAACAAGTTAAAAAAGAAACTATCTCGGAGTCATTAACGGAATCTCAAATAGAAGAACTTACAGAACAACACAGAGAGCAATTGAACCATCCGATTATGGTGGCAGAGATTGTCGAAGCAACCCGTTTAACTAAGAGGAATAAAACCCCGGGTCCAGATGGATTCCCAGCAATATATTATAAAACTTTCCAAGGCGAATTGATTTTGCCATTACAAGCAACAATGAACGCAGTTTTCGAAGGGAAGATACCAAACTCTTGGCGCATATAGCTTTGATGCCAAAGGAAGATCGAGATCCTCTTTTAACCAAGAATTACCGGCCAATATCTCTACTGAATGTAGATTACAAAATTTTTACATCAATATTAGCAAACAGATTAAAAAAACATATTGAAGAATGTTATCGAGGAAGAACAGGCCGGATTTTTACTGAATAGGCAACTTAAAGACAACATAAGATGTATATTGGAGATGATTGAATATTATGAAAGGCAACCAGGACGAAAGTTAGCATTGATATTCTTGGATATTGAAAAAGCTTTTGACAGCTTAAGCTGGGAATTTATGATGGAAGTCTTATCTACAGACAAAGTTGGAGATAAATTTTTGAACATTATAAGAACGGTCTATAGCAAACGGACAGCCCTAATAATAGTGAGCAGTGAGAAGACTGAAGGAATAAAAATATGTAGAGGTACAAGAGAGAGGGATGCCCTCTCTCACCTTTTTTATTCATATTAAGTATCGAAACTTTGATTAAAAATATAAAAATGGATAAATCAATACAAGGTGTGAAGGTAAAGGATAATAAATATAAAATCTGTGCATATGCGGATGACATAGCAATAACAATGGAAGAGCCAACAAGAGGAATTGAAAATTTAAAAAAAAATTATTGAAGAAATTGGAAGAAGCTTCGGGATTAAAAACAAATGAAGATAAATCAAATATTTTGACTAAGAACATAAGTAAAGATGAAGAAAAAAGCTTGGGAGCATATTTAGGTTTTACAACAACTACTAAAGTGAAATATTTGGGGATATACCTAAGAAAGAAAAATTCTGACTTGTTTAAAAATAATTACGAGAATGTTTGGAAATAAATTAATAAAAATTTGCAGATATGGAAAAAATTGAAATTATCTCTTCTCGGGAGGATATCATCAATAAAAATGTCAGTATTCCCTAAGCTACTATTTTTGTTTCAAACTATCCCCATAATTAGTAATGAATCTGTGTTTAAAAAATGGCAAAGAGATATTTTGCATTTCATATAGGATGGAAAGAAACCGAGAGTTAAATGTAAAATATTATGTGATGCAAATGAGAGAGGGGGATTATCACTTCCAAATTTGAGACTATACTTTCATGCAAGCTGTTTAGAGTGGTTTCGAGAATGGGCGAAACTATCCAATAGTAGACTCTTGGCATTAGAGGGCATCGATTTAGCTTTTGGCTGGCATGCTTATATCGGATATAATAAAGATATAATTCATAGCGATTTCAACAATCGTTTTATACGTCGCCCAATATTAAAGATGTGGAAAAAATACAGACTAAAGTTATACCCAAAAACCCTTTGTGGTTGTCACCACAAGAAGCATTTTATAAAAGAGAAAACATACTACAAAATAGATGGCTAACATACAAAGATTTAATAAAAACTCATGATGGCCCTATCAAGATAAAATCATAGGAAGAATTAAGAAGGGAAGGCATCAACTGTCATTGGCTACTACATAGACAATTAAATGAAAAAATAAAAATGGAACCGAAAACAAATGGTTTTCAAATAGAAAAGACAGCTTTTGATCAGGTACTGTTGGAGAAAAAATCCCATATAATATCAGAAATATATAAAATTTTACTAAAATGGGATACAGAAGAAGAGGTCATCAAAGAGCCAATGATAAGGTGGGCACAAAATTTGGGCAATTCAATCGAATTAAAAAACTGGGAGAAGACCTGGAAAAAAGAATGAAATATACAGCATGCCAGAATTTAAAAGAAAACGTCTATAAAATGCATCTGAGGTGGTACCTTCCCCCTGAGAGACTGGCAAAGATATACAAACGTCCCAATAAACGCTGGAAATGCAAAAATGAAAAGGGCACGTTCTATCACATGTGGTGGACATGCCCAAAAGCTAGAAAGTACTGGAAACAAATACATATGAAGACAGAAAAAATTTTGGGATTACAATTTAGTATGCTACCACAAATATATCTGTTGGGAATGCCAGAAAATGAACTGAAAAAAAAAATGATGAAATTTTATTCTATATGACTGCTATGGTAAGGAATATCTATGCTAAAAATTGGAAAAATCCAGACATACCAGACATAGAAAATTGGGAAATAAGTATGTACGATATGGCAATCATGGATAAGATGACGACATTAATAAGAGGAATCGCTCTTGAGAAGTTTGTTAACAAATGGGACCCTCTTATCCAATTTTTTAAAAATAAATGGGGAGATTTGATGGTAGCGAGCTTTTTGGATTAAGGAAAGGGAAAAGACAGGAAGTATATCTTAATGTATTTTTAAGTATATTAGATATTGACAAGAATAAAGATATTAGCATTTTGTATAAAGCTTTAAATGAATATTATATAAAAGACTATATCAGTAGAGTTATAAGTAATCAAGAAAGCGGATCCTCAAGTATTTTGCTTATGTGTTATATAAGGACAACTAGTCAGGAAGCCAGTGAGGAAGAAGACTGAATGGATTCGGAAAGAAGAAGCAAGAAAGTAGGTAGGCAGAATCTAAGGTTAAGATAAATAGCTTATATATTATCTGTATACCAACGTATATTATAAGTTTATTTTGTTTCTATGTTTATGTTTAAAGCTTTATTAGAGATTTCCCTATTTTTATGAAAAGCAACTGGAATAGATACGTATGTATGTATATATGTTCCTTATTTACTCTTTTGCGTTTTAATGGAATCACAGAAATGTAGAGTTGGAAGAGACCACAGGAGCCATCCAGTCCAACCCCGTTCTGGCACGCAGCCGCCCACATCAAAATACTCCCTTGGACAGCTGGCCACCCAGCCTCTGCTTAAAAAAGGAGGAGCAGACTCCACCACATTCCATGGAGGCAGCAGATTCTTGCCGCTTGAATCCATTGCTCCTAGCTGGGTCTGAAGGGAGGCGCTGGGCTTGTAGCATCCTCCCTCCCATCTGAACCCGACGGGGTGTCAAGATCTGCAGGAGGGGCCCTGTTTGGTGGAGACTCAGGAGGGGATGAGAGCGGGGAGGATGAATTTTCCCCAGATTGTGGAAACTCTCCATCATCTCCCACCACTTCTTCATTTCATCTCTGCACCAAATCTGATCTATATACGCCAGCAGCCCCTGGTAGGCTGCTCCTGCTTACAGAGGGTCCTCCTTCCAGGAAATGGGGGCCAGGGCCACCTACATAGGGGGTGTCATGTGGGACTGGAAGCTTTGAAATCCCCTCTTGCCTTCCCCGCTTCTCCCTTTCCACCCTCCAAGTGCTGCCTGTTATTCCAGGTGGGCTTCTCTGGCCGCTGGAGGGTCCACCAAGGGGAGAGAGGTGGGAAGGTAAGAAGTGGATGAATTTCCCCCGTTCATGTGAAATTCTCCATTGTCTCCCACCGCTTGTTAATTTCAGTTCCACCTCAGTAGCCCAGGTGGACTGCTCCTGTGAAAGGAGGATACACCTTGCTGGGAAGGGGTGGGTTCAGGCCATATTTTCTGGGTGTTATCGTGAGGAAACTTGAGCCTCCGGGCCCCCACCTTGCCTGCCCTTCTTCCCTTGCACCCCCCAAGGGCTCTCCATAATTCCAGATAGACATCTCCTACTGCTGGAGGCTCCACCAAGGGAAGAGAGCAGGATGGGTGAATCTCCTCCAGGCTGTGGAAATTCTTCACCGTCTCCCACCGCTTCCTAATGTCACTTTTGCACCAAGTCTAACTTGTATCTGCCACCAGCCCCAGGTAGACGGCTCCTGTTAACAGAAGATCTACCACACAGGAAATTGGGGGGGGTGAGGAAGGGCCACCAATAAGGGCCAGTCTCTGCCCTCTTCCTCCTCCTTCTCTCACCCTCCACACTACGCAAAACACACCCACCCAACATTCCTCTTCTCTGCAAAGTGGAAATGGAAACAAATAGAGTTGGGAGGGTCACCCACTGGTCATCCAGTCCAACCACAATCAGCCATGAGAGAAACCCACAAAGTGTCCCCCAAAGAGGCCAATAACCCACCTGTACTTGGGGTTTTTGATGGGGATTTGTTTGGAGGGGGATCATCCCTTTATGCCATCCTCTGAGGCTGAGAGAGTGTGACACACCCAAGGTTACCCAGTGGACTTCCATGGCCCAGCAGGGATTTAAACCTTGGCTCAGAGTCCTAGTCCAATAGTCAAACTGCTATCCCACAATAACTCTCAAAACCTCCCCTTAAAGACCCCCTCGGTATGGGGAGCCCACAACCCTGCGAGGGAGTCCGTGTGATGCTTCCAATGGCTCTTGCGGCCGTGATATTAAGCACCCTCCATCATTCTGTGCCGTTCCCCTCCCTCACCTCCGCACCAAACCCAGATTCTATGCCGGCAGCTGCAGGTGGGCTGCTCCTGTTCACGGAGGACCCCCCTCGCTGGAAAAGGCTGGGTGAGGGCCATCCAGACACGGGGTTCTTGTGAGGGACTTTGAGTCTTGGGCCCACCCTTGCCTGCACCCCTTTTTCCTCCTCAATGGGGCATTTTGAGCCGGGTATGAGGACCAAAGGCTCATTAGTTCCAGCATCCCCCCTCCCCACATTGCCTGGAACATGGTGCAGCCGGGACGTTCGGCAGAAGGTCCTCTTAATTTGTAGGCTAATTATTAGATTTACCCCAATCCTCTCAGACCCCGTGAGGAAGGCCAGGCAGAGAGAGAGGGAGGCTTGCCTGGAGGCACCGGGGGGCCCTTTGGGAGTAGAGGGACAAGCAGCCATCACGGCCTGATGGAGGGGACTTCCTGCTTATCTATCTGCTCTAAGGGGATCATGGAACACGGGGTGCAGTATTCCAGGCAGGGTCAGTGCTATATTTGGGCTAAAATCCTGAGATGTTTCTCACATTCTGCTCCGAGGGCGGGAATTCCTCCTTCCACACGTGTGTACCTGAACATTTTGCTGATGTAAGAGTGTTCCGTTCTATTCTGACGGTTTCAGGAAAGTTTTCAAACTGTTTTAAGATTATCTTAGCTGTGTTCTTTTCTACTTATATCTGTTAACATAGGAAAAATTAAAACGGACTGTTTCTGGGGTGTTCCCTTTATTCCCAGGGGTTCCATTGCAGTTGAAGTGGGGTACAAGAATATCTATAGCTAGGAGTGAGTTCCCTTTCCAAGAGTTCAGTATATAAAATTCTTCATATACTAGCTGCCTTATACCTAGATTTTAAAAAGGGTTCAAGCCTCTCGAAGAGATTTCTGCATAAATTGAGAGGATAAAATCTTTTA
>CAOKZL010004444.1:0-28806 GCA_948472985.1 Iguana delicatissima
ACAGCTCTCTAATCTGTTAAGGCCATTTTGAATTTTAATTCTGTCCAGTGTGGTATTAGCTACCCCATCTAATTTGGTGTCATCTGCAAATTTGATAATCTAAGTCATTGATCATCCAGATTTGATAATCCAAGTGATTGATAATCCAAGTGATTGATAAAGATGTTGAATAGCACTGGGCCCAGGAGAGAACTCTGTGGCACTGCATTAGTCATTCCTCTCCAGGATGTAGAGGTGACATGGTGTAAAGTCTTTGAGTTTGATCAGCTAACCAATTGAAAATCTACCTAACAGTATGATGATGGTGGTGGTAGTGGAGATGACAAAACAGAATCATAGAGTTAGAAGGGACCTCAAGGACCTCAAGTTCATCATTTCCTTGCCATACAGGAGTAATGATGACAGTGGTAGAAAATATCCATTCTCCAGCCTTCTGTGTTGCTCTTGATCCTATGATAAAAGAGCACAATTCTATGCATGCATCACCAGTTGAGGGCCCATGTCTGCAAACATGTGCTGTGCACTCACAGAGACCAATGTTTCCTTCAAGGGGGTGGTGTGGGGAAACTCTTTCACTCTGAAGGCCAAATTCAGATATGTTTGTTTGGGGCCACATTCCAATGGCTGGCACCAAAGGCAAAGGGGTCAGACAAAAGTATCAGTATATTTTACCTAAGATCTCTTACTGACAGTAACTAAGCCTTATGAGAGACATTTGAACCTTATACAATAGAATGGAAAAGAAAACGTACAAAAGCTGGGAAATTACCAAGCAGTGGGGAATTGGGGATGGTCGTCTAGGCAATCGTGAAGGGTTGGATTGAGACACCAGAAGAAATTCAGCGAGGAGCCTGAGGCTTCCCATATTTCATGGGTGGGCAACTGTGGTGGGTTCAAGGGTTAATCTTCTGCTCTTGGAACATCTGGGACCTTCAAAGGCTTTCAAAAAAGTCAAGAAACAAGCAAACAGAAATCCACTTCTGGTTTGGAAAGATAATTTTTTAAAAAAATGTTAAAATTGGGGAGAGAGACTGTAACCTAGTTAAAAACTGAATGGTCATTTTTTGAGGTTTTCACAAAAAACAGTTCTTTTCTCTCTCTCTCTCTCGGTGGCAGAGCTTGGAGTGTGTGGAGGGGGGATGGGGGGGCTATGACATGAGGGGTGTGTCCACTGTGCATGGGGGTGTGGCCGCAGCATGCAGGGCGTGGCCAGGGCACATGGAGGTGTGGCTATGGGCCGGGATGCCCCAGAAACATTGTCACCCAGGGCGAATCGTCTCCCCTCCGCCTCCATGTCCCTATGGGACTGCTCTCTCTGTCTCTCTCTTTCTCTGTCCTCACCCCACCAGAAAAAAGAGAAGTCCAAGGATGTTGAAGGCCAGGGAAAAAAAAGCTTTGGGCTATATGAAGCCCTTGGACCACACTTTTGCCCACTTTGTAATACCCCAACCCAAGTGCCAGGGCTTTGTATATTGGTTTATCTGTATACATGCAACTGTTGGATGTTTCATTGAAAGGGCAGGGACTTGAGGACTCCACAGCCAGGAATTTGGAGTCATATTCCTATGTGGATTAAGATTGTGAATTGCCCTTCCCCACCAAACAAAATGAAGAAATAAGGCTAAATAAATTAGAGTACCTAAGAACTGTTTCAGGAGAAACAACTTAATATTTTTATGCTCTCATGTACAAAGTGAAAGGGGATGATTTAAAGTTGTTTACATCTACAGATTTTAAACCCTGAATATGGTGTGGTTCCATCAGTAGAACATGCCTACAGGGTAAGTCCGCTAGAAAGAAATGACATCCAAAGGCTTAAGTGTTTCCATACAACAGTTGTTATGTATCTGTACTAAACAGGATATCCTGGGAGGTAAAAGCCAAAGGTTCTTTTGTATTCCATGATGCTGCTGTGGTTTGCTACTTAATATCTCTGGCCATTTCTGCACTACACAGTTATAGTGCTATTATTCCACTTTCAACATCCTATGGAATCCTGGGGTTAGCAGTTTAGGGAGGGGCATTTAGAATTCTCAGCCAGAGAGCTCTTTGGCCTCAGTAAACTACAAACCCCATAATTCCACAGGATGTTAAAAGTGGAATAACAGCACTATAACAGTGCAGTGTGGAAATGGCCTCTGTGTTGGACCATTCAAGATAAAAGGAGTAGCCGTGTTGTTTCCAAAAGTGTTCTGTTTACAATAAGGACTCAGAAATAGATGCAAAGGGGAGATTTCTCTTTGTGAAGACAAGAAAGAGTCTTATGGCAACAAGATGTAGTTAGCACAGCCTTTTCTGTATTGCAGACCACTTGACATCTGCTTAAAAGGGACTCTTCAAAGATCTACATTAACACCATGCTCACTGTATATTCTGAAAAACAACCAGCATGCTTTCCTGGAGGATACCTTTCATGGATGAGAGCAGTATGGAGAAAGCCAATTAATTTCTGATGAGCATTGCAAATGTTCTGCAAATGAATGCTTGGAAATAAGCATACTTGGACAATGCATGTTATCAATAATGCTGTTACCTTTAACATGTTACTTTTGAAAAATCAAGAACACAAAGTTATCTCTACTGCAAAATAACATCATGCCCGGCAATGGTGACCAGAGTCCTGTGTTGGATTTACACATGAGTAAGTATCATAATTACAGTGCTACAAAGTGAATCTTGGCCTGATATCCTACAGTCCCCACTTACTGGGCAGCAGCTGCTGTGAGCAACAAGGGCCTGTTCCCCTGTTGCTTGGGAAGCAGCTGGCTGCTGTTTCCACCCGCTCCCAGGAGTGACTTCTGGTGTGACATGGAGAATCAGGGTCCCTGTTGCAATTCACCCTCACATTGGAGATTGTTTGTATGAAAGCTGGAGTGAGAATATCAGGTAGCCACTTCCTTTGTGACAGGAACAGAACCCTGTCAATCACAACAGCTGCCCAGTAAATAGTGATCGAGAGGCTTTCATGGTCCCCATGTAACCTCTAAACTAAGGGGTTGTGTAGAGATCATGAATACATAACAGTTTCGAGTGTGTATCTCTTAGGTTAGCATACATAACTGAAGAGGCAAATACTGAAGAGCACCAGTAGAAGTAGGTCCCTGAAGAAAGCCATTGAAATATATTATACATAGGCCAAAATGCATTGGGCTCATTTCAAAATCAATTAATTAATTAAAAAACAACCACTGAGCACTTGGAGACTTATCTCCCCATTCTTCCTTAGTATTCATAAATAACATAGAGGATTCTGGCTGCTGTTTTCTTCTCATTTCATGTAACATATTGTTATGTTTCCTCATAGTCTTTGAAAACAAAAAGGTTTTGTGGGCAATTGGGGTCAGCAATAAGTAATGGGCAACTTATTTAGAAGAAGCTGCTAAATGGTGGCGGGGGGAATGTTTGTTGATAATTGGAACCAATTAGTTTTGGGTCATCAGTGGAAGTTTCATAAAGAACTAACTTTAAAAATTAACTTTCAGAGCTCGAAAGGATCTAAATCTAGAAGTCTTTCTAAATACAAGAAACTGGATTACCATTTGGAGGACTTCTGCAAATGTTTAATTTAATTACTAGTTATGTGAAGGAGGACGCCTCTTTAAAAGGGAGATTAGTACTTCATTCTCCTAACTGATTTATTTTCTAGTATCTCATTTTCATATCATCATCTTCCTTAGTCTTACAAATGCATAATATCAAAATAGATTTGCACCTCAGGGGTAACCACATTTGTGTGATCATGGTATCACTGATTTAGAAACATGCAAATTCATTAACCGTTCCCTATTTTTTTCAGCTTTTAATTGGTTGGGTAGTACAGTGGGTAGGTTTTAACATGTTTTTTGCTTTTAAATTAATCTTTTAAGTGGATTGTGTTTTAATTTTTGTCTTTCAGACTGTATTAGCTGTATTGTTTCAATGTATGGTGTAAATCACTTTGGGAGGAAAGTGGGATGAAAATAAAATGAAATAATAAAATAAAACAAGCAGACACTAAATGAAGAGTGTATGACCTTTCAGCAGGTAGTTTAGCAGGAGAGGAAACCTTTGGTACCCCAGAAGTTTTAGAGCACTGTTCCCACAAGTCTTTGGCTTTGTCAGTGTAGGACAGGGGTAATGAAAGTTGTGGTCCTAAACATACAAAAGGACGAAAGGTCCCCTCATACGGGATGTCTTCTGACTATTAATGAAAATTAAATGTATAATTATAGCCTCACCATTACTGCAGTCAATCAGTACACTAGAGCTCAAGCATAAGGCCTGTGGCAGAAAAAATACCGAAATCAATCAATCACCAGGAGATAAGAAGCTCCTAGGGGAAAACAGGTGCAAAAATGTCTTCTGTTTTCAAAACACAAGTAATTTGTATGGAGGAGAAGGGGGGAAGTAAATAAACTTGTAGCCAGAAGTTTAGTTCAAAAAGGAAATTTAGCCATGGTATCTAGACATAAGAAGACAGGAAATTCACATTTTGTGGAGACTAAAGAATTATCAGATAGATTTGCCAAGCACTATTTGGACTTGTGGGTCTTAGAGAGTCCAACATCTGAGAAACTGAATGCATATCTCAGCTCAGACATGCACAAAGCCTTATTGGATGAGAATGCAGGTTTCCTTGATAATTAAATTACCAGCTCTGATGTGATAGATATCATTAAAGGGCTGAATAATAAGCCCCTAGGAAAGATCAGATTCCCAGCAAAGTACAATAAGGCCTTTAGAGATAACTTGGCCCAGTTCTTGGCTGAAATATTTAACAGAATTCCTTTGAAAGGGATGTTTTGTGCACCCGCAGAGAGGCCAAGAGAGTGGTCCCGCACAAAGTGGGTAGGGACAATACTAAAGTGGAGTTATCCCAATTGACATATCTGTTTTATCAGGACATTACAATATTTATAGTAGTACTTGAGAAGAGTATTTCATTAGATTATGTAAACCTAGGCAGATTATGATGAGCACGAGTGGTGAGGAGGCAAATTTCAGATAATATAAGGTACAGCAGTGGTTCCCAACCTTTTTTCACTTGTGCAGCCCTTGGCGGCCCATTTCTGCCAATCATATCCCTCATACAGTGGGCTCACGTTATTCATGAGCTCAACATTCCCAAATTCAATCTCACATGAGGTATGGGGTGAAAAGAGAAAAACATTTTTAAAATTGCTTGTGAGCATTGCAGGGCAGGCAGCAACACCAGGAAAAAGTTAACCCCCACTCTGAAATGGCTGACAGTGGCAGTGGTCTCAATCCTGCTTGCTTGCTTGCAGTTCAATCCAATTCTATTCAGGTTGACTAACAAGAGCCATTTCCACACTAGACTTTTATAGCGCTATGATTCCTCTTTCAACATCCTATAGAATCCTGAGGTTTGCAGTTTAGGGAGGGGTTGTCTGGCCCCTCTCAAAACTGCAAACTCCAGGATTCCATAGGATGTTGAAAGTGGAATCATAGCACTATAAAATTCTAGTGGGGAAATGCCAAGAAAGCCCCATTCTGTTTAATGGGCACATACCAAAATGAGTGTTTGTTTGTGAAACTGGAGGATCAGTGAAATGGCTGGAATGCATACAATCCTCACCCCTTTTCATGCCCCCTCCCCTCCTCATGAAGCTTGGGGTGATTCTTAGAAACTTGAGAATCTGTGAAATGGCTGGAATATATGCCTCATGCAATTTCACAGATCCTTGTGCCTTTTGCCTCTAGCTTTGCCACCCCCACCCTGCAATTCTAGGAGCTGCTGACTGTCCTGAGATGGTTGAGGTCTTGATTTCAATCCTGGTTGCTCATGAGCAAAAAAACAGAATCAGAACCGCCACTTGTACCAGCTATTGCAGAGTGAGGTATAGCTTCCTCCCCATGGTGCTGCCTGCATTGCAATGCTGAGGGCTTGGTTCCAATCCTAGTTGCTGGTGGGAATGCATGCCTCACACACCATTTCACAGATCCTCACCTCTTTTCCACTGCTACTTTTGCATATCTTTGATCTGTATGCCCAGCTCTCTGCCTCAGGTGGCTGCAGCACCTAGCACTGCACAGTGAATAAAATAAGCTTCACCTCCCCTTTTTGAGCTGTTGCAAAGTTGTGAAAAGCCTCTGGTTTGGACTGCTGCCACAGAAGCTCCCAGGAAGGGGTGCATACTAGTAAGAGGAGGAACACTGTGTACTGGGAGTCTGAATGGCAGCTTCTTTCTCAGCAAAGATGGGAGTGAATAGTGTATGTGCACATAGCAAGGTATATTTCCCACCATTATTAAATCTTTTGGCATACCCCTAAATGTCTTGGTGCATACTCCTGGGGATACACGTATTGAGATGGGAAGCACTAAGGTGTGCATGTGTTTAATCTAACCAGATGCCCCTGAAGAGACCATTGTTGATATTCTACTTTGTCTACTTAGCTATGAATGCATAACTAAGTAACTTCTTCTGGCTTGACCTCTCCAAGCCAACCATAAAAGCCAGCAGCTACACCAAGCAAAAGATCTTTGTTCAGCTGCCAATCATGAAACAAGGGGGATAACATTGCCAGACCTTGACCACCAGCAAGTGAGGCTGCAGCAATCAGAAGCAGGATGGTTGTTGCAATTCCTTGTCACAGCCTTAAGAAGCTATGAAGGCCTTTGGCCACCCAGGGGGACTCTCTCTTACAGTTATTGTAGCATATGAGGTTTGCTCTGAGTAGTCAGAATCCTGCATACAGCATCATGTCATAACTAGTAAGCTTATGTCTAAGGATATCCTCATTTAAACAGCTCATGCCCACTGCTCGTTGCTTTGCATATTAAGATACTTGCTGGAATTGTTTAACAGCATCGTAGAATTCAAAAGGTAAAGGCAGGAACAATATGCCATAAATTCAGCTCATTTGCTGGTGGCAAGTAGTATTGCACAGCACAGGAACAAAAGAAATGCTACAAAGTACACAACTGCAAGTTGATTCCCCAAATGTGTACATACAGTGTAAAAATAGGGGGGGGGGAACCCATACATGTTATTTGGCTATTGTTGAATTTTCAGTAGGATTGTTTTGAAGCTTTTGTAGTTCGCAAGATTCAGATAAGAAGTTGTGTTTATGCTAAAAGAGACTTTTGAATGTCTATACATTTATTGTAACTTTTAATATTTACCTATTTGTTATCCACCATTTCTGTATTTTAGGTCTTGTAGATTTCCTTTCATGTGTATATTCTAAAAGTTGGGGAGTCAGCATGGTGTAGTGGTTGAGTATTAAACTAGGCTCTGAAAGGTCAGGAATCAAATCGCTGCTCAGCCGTGGAATTTCACAGGGTGACCTTGGCCAAGTCACATTTTCTCAACCTGACAGGCAGGCAATGGCAAACCTCCTTTGAACAAATCTTGCCCCTAAACCCTAGGATAAATTGGAGTTGACTTGAAAGCATTGCAACAACAATGAATTCTAACTGCTACAATTTAGTAAATTTCCATTTAGCTACACACAACTGTATAATATTTTCCCCTCATGTTCTTGTATTTTATATACACACTTTGTTATGTGCTACAGTGTGCTTTGTATCATTTTTGCCGATGGTTGATACAAGTGCTGCCCTCCAAGTGTGGCTTTGGACACACAGCATCACACATTACAGACTCACTGTCATCTCTAGTGCTACTTTGTGTACTTAATTACAGAGTATGGCTTGACATCTCAGTTCAAGGTAAGATAAATAAAGACAAAGCCTGTGCCAGCCAATATTTCATGGAAGAAGCTATTAAATCTAAATATAAGCATAAAATGGGTAAACGAAGTACCTAGGAGTCTGCATTACTTCAAACTGTGCCTATATCCTAGAAAACAATCATATTAAGTTAATTGGTTCTATTAAGGCAGAGCTAAAAGAGTGGGCAAAACTGATCTTAATGTAGCTCATGCGAATCCACTCATGAAAAAAAAAATAGTTGTGTTGCCAAAACTTCAGTTTGATTTTTAATCTATACTAATGACGATCCCCAGGAAATTAATTAAGAATTGGCAGAAGCTGTTGAATGACTTTATAGGGAATAATAAAAGGTCTCAGATAGCATCAGATATGCTTCAAAGGCCAATTTGCCCCAGTCTTCCTAATCTACATTTGTATAACAATTCAGCCCAGCTACAATTGTTTCTTACTGGAATGGTGGGTTTTGGGGGGGGGGAATTACCTAAAGAAATGATTCTTGAGCTATCTTATGTGGAGGATTAGCAATTCCCCCTCACAATGTGCCAGGGAAAAGTACAGACATGTAGCAAGACATTTTTGCTGGGGAGCAGAGACAAAAATTAGAGAGCCAGATGGTTTGGGCATCAGTCAGTATATAAGAGGTTTCTGTGAAATAAAGTTTTCATAGGTAGTGACAAAAAATAATCTTCAATGAATGCAGTAGGAAGCATGTTGTGATACTTCCAAAAAGGAAAATGCAATATTTCCCATATGCAAAATAGTTGTGCAAAATAAATAAGAATGAATAGGAAGTAAATGTGTATTGTATAGATGATGCTACTGTAATTATCTGAACAGTTAATGAAGTCTAGTGAGCGGTGATTTCTCTGCAGACTTGGGGAAGAAATTATCCACTTGATATTTCTTCAAATATGTTACTTTCAAAAGTCAAGATTAACAAACTGGCTTTCCTCTGATGAAGAACTGAATGCTTCTATGGTGTCAACACATATGTCAAAGTTAAGAATGAATTTTCACACCCAGCTGTAAATGCACAAAAAATGAGTTCTTCAGCACACAAAGTATACATATATAGAAAGGCTTCCTTGTACATGTGCAATGTTTTAGTAAGTTTGTGAAGCGTTAGTACTGGGATTTTGCAGGGTTCAACCATATCCTTTCCTTTAGATCTCTAAACGGTAGTTCTAAATGCTCAGTTGCAATGCTTAAAGTTTGGAGACTGAAGGATAATTTCATTTAAGGGAGTGGAATTTGTATTGGAGAGCAATGCTGTCACTGGATCCTGACCATCACTTTCAGTAGCACTTTCGGGTTATACTCAGAAGGAAGTAGTCTGGGTGGACCACAGACAGACAACCCAGGCCTATCATCCACCATAATGTTGCACATAATTTATTCCTGCTACAGACTTTGCCACTAGGTAGTTCTCCAACATTTCCTTACCTGGGTAAAAGAATTATTCAGATCAGTTAAAGAATCATAACCTGTTCCAGAAGAGAGATAGAGTAAATCTAGTAAGACCTCAGATGTCTTAAAACCATCAACTCTCCTGCTAAAGCATAACGTTCAAACAAAGTTTCAGGCTAACTACTTTATATTACCATGGCACCAGTATTTATGAAGTTATATAGAATGGAATTGTGTGCTCCTGTGAGGAAAGAGACTATGATAACTGTAGCAGTGTTCCTGGCAGGGTCTCCCATGTCAGCCAGACATTTGCCCAGGATGTACTGGGCAGCAAATGTAGTGTGTGTGTGTGGGGGGGACTAGTGCAGGATCTCTCAAGTACAATGGCAGTGGCACCATAACTAAAACTTGTTAGTACTGAACAAAAGGACACATGGTAATCTCCTTTTGAATATTTTTTACTATGAAAAGCCTATGATGAGACAATCTAAAATGGGAGAAGAGATAATGCCAGAAGATGACACTCCCAGGTTGGAAAATATTTAATGAGCTACTGGGAAAGAAGAGAGGAAAACTACGAGAAGTATTGTGGTTAATGATGCAACTGGACTCCAGCCAAAAGGATGTTCAGCTGTTGATGTGCTCAGAAGTGAAAGGAAAGTCCAAAGCTTCACAACACATATTGTAGGAACGTGGAATGTGGGAAGTCTGAATCAAAAGAAGCTACTTACAGTAAAACAAGAAATGGAACACACAAACTTTGCAGTACTTGGGATGAGTAAGCTAAAGTGGATAGGAACAGGATATTTTGAGCCTGATAATTACAATGTTTTATTAGGAAATGAAAAGCTAAGAAGAAATGGGATAGTAATAGTGAGGAGACATATAGCAAAAGCAGTCAAAGGACATAATGCAAAGGCTAACCAAATATTATTAATGTGATTTCAGGAAAAACCTATCAATATGACTATAACCCAAGTTTATTCTCCAGCTGCAGAGATGGAAAAGAAGAAATGGAAAGATTCTATGCTGGTGTCCAGGAGGAAACTGATTACACAACAAAACAGAACTTCTTATTAATCATAGGTGATTGGAATGCAAAAGTAGGAAACAAAGGCCCTTTCTGCACAGGGGAGATACATTGCTCTGGTGTCGTTGTGTCTCGAATACATCCACATGTTAAACTGGTTTGATGTCATTCTATTGTAGTTTGTTCTGCATGTGTTTAGCTCTTAAAGCGGTTCACATCATTGTGAAACCGGTGTAATGTAAAAACGGAAAAACTCCGAGGCAAATCAGCCAAAACGGTTCACAGCGTTTTTTCCTACATGCAGAAGCGCTACATCAGTTCACACCACAGAGGTGGGCATTAAATTGACCAATCAGCAGTGGCAGAGTGGACTGAGGAAGGGGAATAAGAGTTCTAGGGAAATTGACATGTGGAAGCTATATTTCTCTGCTTTTCTTCAATAGAAACTGGAGGACATTGAAGTAAAAAACACCGCTTATAAAATGCAGTGAAACACTCCTCCACTCTAGTGAGGAAATGGCCAAAGCAAAATCAGAGATTTATTGAAGACCCCCTGTAAATATGATTTGTTGCTGGGTACCCCCAAAACTTAAGTCAAGATTTAAATATTAATTAATTAATTAATTTAAGGCTTCTGGAGACTAGGACAAAGATTGGAAGTGACTTTGAAAGCTTACAACAACAAGGTACCACTGACGGGGGGAGGTTCTTTCTAGCCATCAAGTCTCTCTTCTTTGAAAATTGACTTAATATTGACCTAAGGCAAATCTGTCATGGGGATTTTCTTGACAAGATCTGGTGCCTTTGCCTTTTTCTTAGGCTGAGAGAATGTGACTTTCCTGAGGTCACACACCGGGTTTCCATAGTTGAGTGAGGATTCAAACACCAACTCTCATAGTTTGGGTGCACACACACAACTGCCACTATGTTCCTTTCATCAGGGACATGGCAGTGGTGTGTGTGTTGTTACCCCAAAACACAGGTGCCACAAGGGCCACCCTGCAATGTCAATACCTCCTTGCAAAAGTGAGGAATGAATCAGCTCAAAATCAGGAGGCAAGCGAGGGGTGGCAACTTAGCAAGACCTTTCTGCCAGTGTTTACGGGCTCACGGAGGAAAGCCAGAGATTCAAAAGTAAACTGAAAATGTGTTTCATAGAGGGAAATTCAGTCATGCATGCACATAAGAGCTAACTGAAGGATAGAGGGAGGAAAAATTACAGATAGAGGGGCTGAGGGTTTGGGGTTATAATTACCAATCCAGAAGAGTAGTGAAGAAGCTCAATGTGGCTTGGTTTAGGTAAGACCTAAAGACAGTTCTTTTTCAGGATCCAGATGGACAGAGTAATGGTTAGACCTTCAAGAAACCGTGCTGGGCATCCTGGAATCAGGAGTATTTGTATCCAAAAAATAGCCTGTGGTGGTGGAAGATATGTGCAGTTACAGCACAGACAATTGGGTCTAGATGGTGCTAATGGTTTCAGTGCTTAGATGACAAAAAGCTAATGACTATTGTAATAGCTCTGTATTGTGGGTAGGACAGGACAATGGGAAAAACATCCAAGTGTAGTGGAACAGGATTGAAGCAATCAGTGCTCTGGTGGGAAACATCTCCCTTCTGACCATTGTATTCACAGAAGAGATTCTGACTTCAGCTTAGGACTATTATTCTCTGGAACAGCGGTGATTTACCTGGTAAATGACCTAGGTTATACCTAGAGGGTGTTTTAGGCTGACCTGCCTGCGACCTCATCTTTATAGTCAGAGTCCTTCCTCTTTCTGGCTTGACCTCCCATTCATCTTCACGTTTGATTTGATATCAGAGTCAATTAGAACACATTGCCAATTAATTGTGATGCCAATTAGATATGGTGCCCATCCAAACCATACCATTACTGGTAGTCAGACATGTTGCTAACAGTGTGTGGGAGTGTCAAAACTGCTCCCTAGTTTGCAAACAAGAGAGCAATTTGGAGTTGCACACAAACCTGTCACCATGTCTCTCATTGCCCACACCTCCTGCTGCTGTGTCCCTGATGAAAGGGACACAGTGGCAGGCATGTATGTGCACCCAAACTGCTCCCTTGTACCTGTACCACCCTGCACTACTATGTCCCTGTTGCTGCCTCTCCTATTGATGTCCAGCACAGGGCTTTACAGACCCCCTGTGAGGACTTCATGGACGCTCAGACATCTGTGGACACCAGGTTAAGAACCACTGATGTAGAAGAAGGAATTTCAGTAGCTGTAGCTTGTCATGCAAGTTTCATCTGTGGGCAATGTTTATTCCACACAAATGTTAAAGCTATAGAAGCCCTGTCCTTTTTCCATGCGGTTACTCTACTGGGCCTATGGGAGCCACCACTGAAAGACAACCTGCAGAGAAAGTATAGTACTGAGCACCAGGGTCAGGTAAGACAAAATGGCCATGTTCCAAGAGGGCACATGCTTCTCCACATCTTACAGATAGTATCATGGGTTCAAAAGAGACTATCATGTCTGGATACATGAGCCAAAATGTAGAAGCTTCATTGTGGATCAGCTCTTATCTGGAAAGACTTTTAAACCTAAAAGCCTTGAAACACACTCTTGGTACTTCCAAGTGTTATGACTTATTTCATACCATTAAGTCTTTTTGCTCTTTTGCTCTACTGGCAAAAATTGGGTACTGAGCAGTATTCTTAACCATTAAGAAAACACTAATTTCTTAGTCTCTGAGAGCAGAAAGCTTTTTTGCAGAATCTTGTCAAGGTCTATATTTTGTCAGAACTCCAGCTGAAATGGGAGGAAATTTTAGTTACATTCATGGCTTCAACAGGATAAACAATTACTTCTGGTGCTGCATCAAAAAGAAAAAGAAAATGATGCTTGTTTACTTAGAAGCGATTTTTAACATCATTTTTCTCACAGAGACTCACTGTGATTTAGAATAAATCATTCAACAAAGATATTTCAGATGTAAATTAATTCTGCTACTGCAATCAATCATACGGTTGTTTACTCAGAAGGAAATCCCACCATGGTCATAGGGGCTAAATCCACAGAAGTGCATGATAGCCAGAGAGCTGCTCAGAGTTATTGGATGAACAGCTGTTTTTTGGACTGATTGAGGAGTCTTCAAAGGCTGCCTCATGGACAGTACATTTCAGTAATGTACTCTGAAAATTACCTGAGCATGGATCATTATGGCCAGGCTATCTCTGCCTAGGAAGGCATGCATGTGGTACACCAACCTTCATTTGAAGGAAGATATTGAACCTTGTCACTTCGCTAAGGGTGCATTTACAGTACATGGTTATATCAGTTTCAGACCACTCCAGCTATCAAGGCCACAGCCGTCAGGATCCTGGGATTTGTAGTTTAATGAGGTACTCAGAATTCTGTCCTACAGAGCTCTGTTTTTTGTTTACAGAGAATTCCAAGTACCTCCCAGAATTGCAGATTCCAGGAAATTGTATGTATGAAACTGATGTAACTGCAGTGCAGATACCCCTTGACAGTGCAAGGCTCAATCCCCACTTCCAGACTGAAATCTGATCTATCAAGGAAATACATCCCCACTGATGACAGATTGAACACTTACTTACTGGTAATACAAATATCCTGTCACCAATACCTTCCTTTTGAGTGGAAAGAAGTTCCATTTCTTAACCCTTATTCAGTCTAGTACTAATCCAAGGCACTGATATGGCACCTCCATGACCTTATCCAAAGAATAGGGCAAGTGGATCTGTGTGAGATTAGCACAACGGTGCTGCATTCTAAATCTCTCAAGCACTTCACCCAATGAGCTTGTGAAAATTTTGAAGGAATCCCTTGCACAGTTGCCAGGCTTTCTTGGGTGCAATTTTACTGGAAGTCTGCTGCTGCCACATTTGAGACACATTGATCAGATCCAATGCTGAGAGGTAAACAAGTAGCAATGCTTCTCTGGAGATGGGTTTCTTCCTGGATCTGAATATCAACAACTATCTAGCCTGGTCAGTCTCAGGCACAAAGAGGTACAGTCCACCAAATGCTTTGGGACTGCAGCCTCCCATCATCTTTGACATCAGCTCTGCTGGCTGGGGCTAATGGGAGATGGAGTCCATCAGTCTCTGAATGGCCACAAGTTCCTGGCTCCTTCTCCAGTACTTGCAGTGAGAACTAAAGTGATACTTGGAAAAGAAAAGGGGAAACAAAAGAAGTCTCCCATCTGCAGCTCCTGCAGTAGAAATAGTGTCTGGAGTTTCCCAACAATGGAGGTAGCCCAGATAGCAACCTTGATGTCTGGAGTGAAAAAAGAAAAACAAAAAAACCCCTCACATTGAAACCAGATGATGTAAGTGTGAGGGGAAACAGGCACTGAGCCTGGGCGCAATCAATCAGTTTCTATCAACATACAAAAACACGTTTAAGTGAATTCAGCTGGGGAATGGATGCTCATAATTTAAAGCTGTGACAACTGTAATGTGTGCGTGTATTGTCCCCCGACAATGGGATATTAATAGTGTTTGAGATGTAGTCAATATGTCACAAGGAGCAGGAAGACTATTGTCCTATTAATTGTGAGATCAGTGATGCAAAATGTTTACTAATTGGGACAGGCTGAATGTTGAGCTCAACATGTCCTCAGAGAAGGACTTTTCATTACTTAGAATGAACATAAACAGGAGGGAAGGTGGGATTTAGGGCAGGCAAATAGCTTTATGTTAGACTACCTTCTGCTCAAGAAAACTCTGGTGTGTAAGATGCCAAGCAAATAAAACGCTTTGCAGCTAATGTGATTAAGCAGCTCTTTTTGCTTCCATGATACCTCAAATCAGGCTCTTTCTAATTAGAGACATCACATCTGTAAAACAAGGCTCTCAAGATACTGTTATCTGTTAAAATTATCAGTCTTTTCTTCTCTCTCAGGGACCATTTTTGTAAGCAATTCTTAAATTGTTTGGGTTTCCCCCCTTGTGCATGTGTCTTCTGCATTGAAAAGGATAAATTCAACATAATCCAGGAAGGAAAAAGAGGCACACCCTAGGATGCTACAAAGATAGTCTTAGGCTTTTCAGAAAATAAAGGGCTTTATCACACCAGGCTCTTCTCCTGCTAACATAGCATTCTAAAAATGCTATTGAGTTGGGATTGCTCTCTTTGGTTTCACACCTACGGAGCTATTCTGGAATTACAGTGTTCATCTATGCTAAAAGTTTATCACACACAGCATATAGGACTGCCCACCCACTATCTCCTCCAAGACATTATCCCAGCCCCTTTTCCTAATTTGGCATGTGCAGTCACAAACATGCACAAACACATATATGCTGCCACCAAATATAAATGAATACAATCTTATATTTATAAAATATTTTATTGCTGCGGCAGGGGGACTTCCTGATTGGGATAGATCCCTGATTGGGATAGAGGAAAGCCAGCAGCTACTGTTCTCTTCAATGCTGGCTTTCACCTGCCAGCGATTAATTAAGTCTGAAGCTAGAAGAAAGCAAGAATTAATGGATTAATGAAATAAATGCTTTTTTAAATTATAAGACTCTTTTCCACTTATATTTCCAGGCCTGTCTGAGTGAGTTAGTGGGAGAAAGAATGAGAAAGACTCATGAAAGGGGCTGGAAAAGGAGTTGGGATGGTGGGGGTGGAGAGCAAAGTTTTGATTTCCTTGACAAGCCCCAGCTGGGGGAGAACAGTCATTTGGCAACAGATTTTTTTTACAGAGAAAAAAAAGTTTAAACATTTCTCAGTCACTTTGCCAATTTGAAAAGAAAGCAAATTAACATTTCCACTCCTTCTCCTTTTCCCCTGAATACTGGAGGTGGACTGATGTTTCTTCACCCATTGCACATCAACTTAATACCCCCTGACTACACAAAATTGACATAAAAGGTCAACTGAACTTTCACACAGGAAATCATAGCACAACAGAAGTGGGAAAAGTGGCCAGTAACAGATTTTTAGTGTTAACTAAAAAAAAGTTTTCCAAATGGTCTCCCACGAGGGAACAACAAAAGAGGAATGACGTTATGTGATACATCTCAGCCAAAGATGCTATTATCCAGCTATAAATATTATTTACTTGCCTCATGTGATAAAGCCCAAAGACAAGATTTTCAAGCATCCTGAGTTGTACCTCCTTTCTTTTTGTTGTCTCCCCTCCCTCAGTTAAACATAAATGTAGTCAAACAGCACCGGATATTCTGCAAGGGTTATCTAAGAGCCCGAGGCCATTTTCGCACTACACTGTTATAGTGCTACTATTCCACTTTCAACATCCTGTGGATTTCTGTGGTCTGCAGTTTAGGAAGGGGCATTTAGAATTCTCAGCCAGAGAGCTCTTTGGCCTCAATAAACTACAACCTCCAGAATTCCATAGGATATTGAAAGGGGAATAATAATACTATAACAGTGTACAGTGGAAATAGCCTGAGTCCCTATACTGTCCTTATAAATGCTAGAAACAGGAATACATGATAGTGTAGTGGCCAAGAAAGAGGCGATACCAGGTTTACAGGGAAAAATTAAAAAGCCATTTATTAACAAAACCTTGTGCAAGGGCAACAGTTATTTCAGAGCTGTTGTGTCGATTAATTGAGGTAGCATCACTATATACCTTTTGCCTTCTATGTCAGCAATCAATCATTTACTTAGCCCGCCCATCACTGGAGAAAAAGATCTTTGGTTAACTTTCCATTACATCATTGACTGGCATACACGTGTACAGAAGAGAACAAAAGGTTAGTTTAGAAAATGATACAAAATTATGGTAGGGAGTATAGTGCCTCCCTGTAAATTCCCAGACCTTTTGCAAGGCCATTCTATAAAATTTGAGATAAGACAGACATCTGCAATTTACTCAGAGGCACAATTCAATTCGCTTATTTTTCCTATTCAAGTGGTATTGGATTTAACCCCTTCAATAGTATTCCCCCTAACCCCACCAAACAAGAAGAAGCTTAGTTGATGAAATTGCATGGACCTCTTCCTTGCTCCAGATATGGACTAACATGTGCATGGATCACATGTCTATGGTCAGAGAGCTAAGAGAAGAGTAATTGCATGTTAAAGCCTCTCTCTAGCTCTTTGGCACCCATGCCACTGCCGTTACCCATACTGGGCCTAGAACAAGCATAAGGAACAAAACATTCACCCTTCCTGAAAGAGTACTCAGAAGCTATAAAAGCACACAACTCCTTTGTTGCAACACAATTCACTGGCTTACAATCTGTTTCTGGGCACAATTCAAAGTGCTGGCTACGATCTTCAAGTCTTAGGTCCAGGTTATCAGAAAGACCATATATCCTTATATGAGCCTGCTGACATCTTGAGATCTTCTAGGGAGGTTCTTCTCTCTTTCCATTACCCTCACTGGTGAGAACATAGGAGGGGCCTTCTTGGTAACTGCTGCCTGGGTGCAGAACTCCCTTTGTAAAGAAGTTAAACAGGCACATTCCTTGCTACCCTTTTGCAGACAGGTGAAGACCTTTGTCAGCTGAAGGCTGAATGTTCCAAGGGAAAAGCATTTCAGATGCTATGTTATTTGTTTTTCTTGGTCTCTTTAACTGCCTTTTTACTGGTGTATTTTTAACTGTTTTTATTTTATTGATAACTTTATTGACAATTTAGTTATACTTTTAGGTTTTGATTGATGTAAAAAAAACTTAGCTATATCTGTTTTAACTTTTGTAAGCTTAATTCAGTCTCAGACTGGGGGAAAAAGCAGAATACAAATGAAGAAAAAGAGGAAAAGCAGGAGAGGATAAATTTTGAGGTTTTGTTACTCCCCATGCTAGTTCCCATAGAATGCCTTAAGATGAGTCCAAAGAATGAAGACAGTTGTATAGAGCCATATTAACCAACACAAGAACAGAAGAAGAACCATGATAATTTGACAAACCAAAGGCTGATTTAACTGTTTTGGTAGACAGCTTGACACAGAGAAAAATAATATTTTTATTGAGGGATGTTGACAGTAGTGGTTTTTGTAATGTAGCTGGGTTTGGCTTTGCAGCATGGAAGATATGAGAGGGTTTTGTGAAAACCCATCAGCAAGATGGCATATTTTAAATTATTTTATTTTGTTGTATTGCTTTGTATAAGCAAAAAATTGGGGGTGGGATGTTCCAAAGTTTCTTGGATGCTGATGCTTTCAGGATTGTGGAAGCCAACATTTGTGAATAATTGCTGAACATGTGATTCTATTCTATTCTGTTCTGTTCTGTTCTAGAGAGCCACTGTGGTATAGTCATTTGATCACTGGACTATGACCCTGAAGACCAGAGCTTGCTTCTCCAGTTGGCCATGGAAACCCACTGAGTGACCTTGGGCACATCACACACTCTCAGCCCCAGAAAATCCCATGATAGATTCACCTTAGGGTTGCTATAAGTTGGAAATGATTTGAAGACACACAGCAACAACAACAATTATATTGTTATCTTTCATATATATATATATATATATATATATATAGCCTCTTATACCTCTTCCTCCACAGTTTGCAATGGCCTTTGGTCATAAGCAGTGGGAAGTTTCTGAGGTTCCATTGCTTTCCCCAGGGTCCAATTTCCATGGCTGGAAGTCAGAGGAAGTTTATTTATATATACAAGTTGAGCACAGAGGTGACAGTTCACAGAGTTAAACACTCCCAATAGACTCCTGTTCCCCATCAGGTTTCTAAGAGAACCCACAAGTGCCATAGGATGATGAGGATTTACCTCTTTTCAGACCCAGTTGCAGGAGAAACTAATTTTGTTAGAGACATCGATCTTCCTCTTTCTCCTATCCAGGGGGAGGAGTAGTAATCTCTACCTTGACCAAATGCCTTCTTAAGCCATTTTAACTTCCACTGAAAAATTTTACCTAGAATGCTAACAACTATCATCAACTGTTTTATGTCATATATGTGGGAGAGGATCTGGTGCAGTCATTCTGATGAATCCCAAACAGTACTTTGTCCAATGAGCTGGAGTGTCATAGTAGTTTGAGTGTTGGATTAGGACACTGGGAAACCAGGGTTCAAACCCTCACTCAGCCATGAAAACCCATGGGGTGACTTTGGGCAATCATACTCTTAGCCTTATAGGAAGGCAATGGCGAACCATCCGTGAATGAATATTTCCGTGAAAACCCTGTAATAGGGTCACCATAAGTTGGAGCTGATCTGAAAGCACATAACAACCACAACTTTCTCAGTTAGAGGAATTCTGAGGGAAGAGGAGACTGTAATAATAATTACAATAAAGTTCATATGAAAAGATAAGGCAAAAACTGACTTATTATTAAGAGGAATCTATACTTGTACCTTTCTCTGTATGGTGTATCTCAAATACAAACTTACCTGCTTGCTTGCGAAGACAGTAAGAATCTCCACAAAGAATGTACCCCATAAAGTTTTACTGGACTTGTGTATTTGAAATGACCATCAATCTGAAATGGCATGGAAAATCCTGAGATCTGAAATAGTTTCTAAAGTCGCATTGAAATGACTGGTTTCTGAAGACAGAAACCCCTTGAAATAAGCAAGCCTTATAGCACATCTGAATTAGCACTTTGGATGGAGGCCCACTGGTGTTGAAGCTCCAAGTTCCATATATACAGTAAGAAGAGTGTGAGAATTTGCTTCAAACTGATACAATTAGTTGCAAGGATTTCTACATAGCCTCATGGCTGCTTGCTCATTTCCCTCTTGTTACCCTAATTTCGGGGGTCCCTTGGGGAACCCCTCACTGTGCTCCACGTGCTGGGGAATGGAAACTAGCCAGAGCACAAGCAATAGCACTGCAAGAGGCAGGGTAACCTGGGGGGTCTTTTTACCCAGTTTTTACGGGGTCAGGCCAAACCAAAAACCAAACCAAAATGTCCAATAAATGATTTTATTGAATGCAAGTCTCACGCACCAACGCAATCACACACACACGCTCCCAAGAGCTATTAAGAAGCAAAAGAGAGGAAATTGGACAGGGGGAGCATTGAAGGGGTGTTGTTGGGGTAATACTGCACCTTGTCCTGAAGTCCTGGGTCCGAGAAGGCAGTGAAGAAGTGGGGCTCAGCATGAAGAGGACTGAGGGGATTGCTCAACAAATGGAGTGACGGCCGGCTGGCGTGAGTGGGAGCGATCTGAAAAAGCGCTCAAAAGCCGGGACTATTTGTCGGGGAAAAAGTACCTGGAGGACTAATCCTTTCCCGGGGAGAACAATGGGTGTTGCAGTGGGCACAAAACTCCACATTGGTAATTTCCTTTGTGTGATGGGATTGTTAGGTGTTGCCAAAATCTCCGGATCTTCGGTAGTGTATTGTGGTGTGACTTCTGGTCCCCGCTTGATGAGATATTTGCTCAACCTGAGGCACACACACTAATCCCCTCAAGTTGTCATCTTGGGGCTGAGGACCCTTTGTTTATTGTAGATTTACCCATCGTGAGGTTTCCTGGGGCTACAGTCTTTCGACTGTATGCTATTGGCCAAGTAGGAATAGCATCCAATCGTGGGAGGGGTGGAAACAATGCTATGAGACTTGCAGGAAGGGCACGGGGACTTAAGTGTCTCTACACTAATGCACGGAGTATGGGAAACAAACAAGATGAATTTGAACTCCTAGTACAGCAAAATAAATATGATTTGATAGGCATCACTGAGACCTGGTGGGATGAGTCTCACGATTGGAATGTAGGAATAGAGGGGTATAGCCTATTTTGTAGAAATAGACCAAATAAGAAAGGAGGAGGAGTAGCCTTATATGTCAAGGATGTTTTCACCTGTGAAGAGATCCATGACTTGAACACCGGAAGCCAGGTCGAGAGCATCTGGGTAAGAATTAAGGGAGCGAGAAACAATAGGGATATTATAGTGGGGGTTTACTACAGACCTCCAAGCCAGACTGAGGACCTCGATGGCGCTTTCATAGACCAAATGACTGCACATTCAAAAAGGAGAGATACAGTAATAATGGGAGATTTCAACTACCCGGATATATGTTGGCAGTCAAACTCTGCAAAGGCGGCAAGGTCCAGCAAGTTTCTTGCTTGTCTTGCAGACAATTTCATGGTCCAGAAGGTGGAAGAGGCGACAAGGGGATCAAATATTCTGGATCTGATCCTGACCAACAGGGAAGACCTTGTTAATGACGTAGAACTGGTTGGATCTTTAGGAGAGAGTGACCATGCCCTATTAGAATTTTGTATTCAGTGGGGAAGAGAAGGCAAGTGTAGCCAGGCATTCGTCTTAGATTTTAAAAAAGCAGACTTCTGTAAACTGAAGGAGCTGCTGGCTGAAATCCCGTGGTCAAGAATAGTCAATGAGAAAGGAGTTCAGGATGCATGGGAGTTCTTTAAAAGGGAGGTACTGAAAACACAGGCTAAAACTGTGCCATTAAGGAGGAAAAATGGAAGGCATCTGAACAAACCGGAATGGTTGACTAAAGAGCTCTCAGCTGAGCTAAGTATTAAGAAAAACATGTACAGGAAATGGAAGAAGGGGGAAATCACCAAAGAAGATTATAAGCAAGTAGCCAGGAGATGTAGGGAGAAGGTCAGAAAGGCTAAAGCACAGAACGAACTTAGGCTGGCCAGAGACATTAAAAACAATAAAAAGGGCTTTTTTAAATACGTCCGCAGCAAAAGGAAAAAGAAGGAGACGATAGGGTCACTGCGCAAGGAAGATGGTGAATTAATAACAGGAGGAAGAAAAAAGGCAGAACTCCTCAACACCTTCTTTGCCTCAGTTTTTTCCCAAAAGGATAAAAACACGCAACCTGACAGTTGGGGAGCAGGTGAGGAAGTGGGGGAAATGCAACACAGAATAGATAAGAGAGGTAGTACAGGAATACCTGTCCACACTGGATGAATTCAAGTCTCCAGGGCCAGATGAATTGCATCCTAGGATTTTAAAAGAACTAGCAGAGGTCATTGCGGAACCTCTTGCTATAATCTTTGAAAACTCTTGGCGGACCGGAGAAGTTCCGGCAGACTGGAGGAGGGCAAATGTTGTCCCCATCTTCAAGAAGGGAAAAAAAGAGGACCCAAATAATTATCGCCCAGTCAGCCTGACATCAGTACCTGGAAAGATCCTGGAGCGGATCATCAAACAGTCAGTTTCTAATTACTTAGAAAACAATGCCGTAATTACGAAAAGTCAACATGGATTTCTCAAAAATAGGTAATGCCAGACTAATCTTATCTCTTTTTATGATAGAGTTACTTGCTTGATAGATGAAGGGAATGCTGTGGACATAGTATATCTTGATTTCAGTAAGGCCTTTGACAAAGTTCCCCATGACATTCTTGCAAAGAAGCTAGTAAGATGTGGGCTGGACAGGGCTACTGTCAGGTGGATTTGTAACTGGTTGACTGACCGTACCCAAAGGGTGGTCACCAATGGTAGATTCTCATCCTGGAGAGAAGTGACTAGTGGGGTGCCACAGGGTTCTGTCCTGGGCCCGGTGCTGTTCAATATCTTCATTAATGACTTGGATGAAGGAATAGAGAGCACGCTGATCAAATTTGCAGATGACACCAAATTGGGAGGGGTTGCTAATACGCCTGATGACAGGATCAAAATTCAAAAGGACCTGAACAGATTGGAGAGCTGGGCCAAGGCTAACAAAATGAAATTCAACAGAGAGAAATGTAAGGTTCTACACTTAGGCAGAAAAAATAGTATGCAGAAATATAGGATGGGGGACACGTGGCTGGCTAACAGTACGTGTGAAAGGGATCTAGGAGTCTTCATAGACCACAAGCTGAACATGAGTCAGCAGTGTGATGCGGCAGCCAAGAAGGCCAACGCAATTCTTGGTTGTATCAATAGGAGTATGGTGTCTAGATTGAGGGAGGTATTGGTACCACTCTATTCTGCATTGGTTAGACCTCATCTTGAATACTGTGTCCAGTTCTGGGCACCCAATTCAAGAAGGATATGGATAAGCTGGAGCAGGTCCAGAGGAGGGCAACCAAAATGGTGAGGGGCCTGGAAGCCATGCCCTATGAGGACAGACTTAGAGAGCTGGGTATGTTTAGTCTGCAGAAGAGAAGGTTGAGAGGGGACATGATAGCCATGTTTAAATATTTGAAGGGATGTCATGTCGAGGAGGGAGTGGGCTTGTTTTCTCCTGCTCTTGAGACCAGGACAAGGAGCAATGGATGCAAGCTGCAGGAGGGGAGATTCCGCCTGAACCTCAGGAGGAATTACCTGACAGTCAGGGCTGTCCGGCAGTGGAATGTGCTGCCACAGAGTGTGGTGGAGTCTCCTTCTTTGGAGGTTTTTAAGCGGAGGCTGGATGGCCACTTGACGGGAGTGCTTTGAGGGTTTTCCTGCATGGCAGGGGGTTGGACTGGATGGCCCTTGTGGTCTCTTCCAACTCTACATTTCTATGATTCTATGATTCTATGATTCTATGACTGTGCCTGCCTACGTGCCCCTTCGGGGGACCTCTTTGGTGCACAGAATCTTATTTTAATATCAAAATTGTAGACCCCAGGATAGGGTTTCTCCCTCGGAGTAACACTCTCAATTCATCCACTGAACCATCCAGCCAACTGTCATCGGTTCTTAGTTCCATGTGGGAACCCTCAGACTTGCATCAAACAATCAGGATAGAATGGTCATGTTCTATGTCTTGGGAGCCAGGCTTATTGTGATGCATTTGTTAAAGGTACGGAACATCAGTGTGAAGAACCAAGAAAAGGAGGCATGCCAAGACAGCAGCCAAGATCATCTACACTTTTAACATGGCCTAAGTATGTGGCAGCATAGTTGCACTGGATCCCAAAGCCATGCAACTGAATGTTCAATGGGCACCAAGATCTTGAGCTCACCCATTGCAACAATGATAAAGCAGCCAAGCTGAAACCAAAAGAGACGGTGGTATGTGTGCTACCAGAATGGCTGGCTGCTCTATGGAACTACATTCATCCATCTTCTGAGAAAGGGCAACTGCTTGCACAACTATTTTGATACTAATGTAGTGCCCCAGCAAGACTGTGGCCTTGATTTTCTCTCTCATCATCTGGGAAGTACATCTTTTGCCCTGTTCCCAAAGAGAAACTTATTGTTCTCTAGCCATCCATAGCAGAGGAACTTGAGTTCAGTATATGAAAATTCACTTATCCCATTCTTCAATTCTCCACTTCCAGAGACCTTGGTACTGTTTCGAAGTGTGAAAGGCTCAACATTGGCAGGCAGGTTATTATTAATTTTGCCTAATTGTGTTTTTGTTGATTAATTTTGTTATTAACTTTCCAGGTACTAGCAGTGGTAAGACAAATTACATTCTCTATTTATTGGTATTGAAACATCCTTAAATATGAAGACTCTTACAAGCACAATGTGTATTTAGAAGTGCCCTCGATGTGTTCAGTGTCACCTACTCTCAAGAAAGTGTGAATAAGATAGACTTCAGGCAGTCTTTATTGACAGCTCAGTATTGCCACTGTCTTAATGGCTGTCTTAATATTTCTTAGTACTTGATCATTGAGTATACTTCTGATTGATAATTCCAGAGGAGGCTCAACCAAATAAAGGTGGTCCAATTGTGGTCCAACTTTGCCAGATCATTTGAGATGGCTCAGCCCTGCATTGTAGGCTCATACCCCTCCTGGCCCCCTGTTCTGAGATCCACTTCCACTTTTTGGAACTAAAGTGGCAAGTCAGAGATCAGACCTCAGTTTGAAAAAAAAGATTTCTTTATTTTCCTTCTTACCAGCAAGCTGTACCGGTTGGGATCACTCCCACAGGAACTGGCCCCGCCTCTTAGATTTGTCCAAGCCTTTATACATTCCAACAAATGTGTCATACATTACAACATAAGTTTCATTTTTCCCATACAATGAACAATAAGCAATTCTCCTCCAGTGTGCCTATGAATGTTACTACTTTTTGCAACATTTCTACTTCAAAAGGGAAAGTGAGATTACGGCCCTTTCCACATGGGCATATTGCCCACGCTAGGGCGACCTCTCCAGGAGGTCTTCTTCACCGCGGGGTGTGCTAGAGCAGTTTGAAAAAGTGAGGCTCTACACCTCAAACTGCTCTAGCACAGCCGCGGGAGTGGCGTTGCGAGTTTTATAAAAATCACCTTTGCAAGTGGTTTTTATGAAACTCGCCCACGCTGCTCCGTGTCAGCCCCTGGTGAAGAACTGCAGAGATGTGGCAGCGTGTCCCTGCAGATCTGCCTGGGGGTGGGCTTCCAGCTGGCTTGCTGCCCTGATTGGCGGAGCATCGCCGGAAGCTGCTGGCTGCCATTTTGGGCCCTGCCGAGCGCCGCCGAGCGCCGCCGAAATAGAATGGCGAATCCGCGCTCCCCGCAGGGACGGAGCAACCCGCTATGAGGTAAGTTCCGCCCCTGCGTGCGCCGCCCCATTTCGCCCCCCTGAGGAAAGGGCCTACAATTCAGTGTTTACAGAGTTCTATTGTTTTCATCAAGCACAGAGAAAGACTGCATTTGCAAAGTCAATTTTCTGCTTTTTTTCCCACTCCTTGTGGTCATCAGGCCTGACCCACTTCATATCCTCCCTTTTATGCTGAATTCGTTTAGCAATTCAAGCATAACTACTTTGTTTGTGCCATCAGAGCATACACTACAGCCTTTCCCTCTATTACTCTATGCAGTGTAGATTGAAAACATCTTAATATGCACGGTCCTAGTATGCAAACTAGACATCCCATTATTAATACAAAGCACAATCCTACAAACAGTGTTTTCAGCCACGCCAGGTTAGGCAACCACGAAGTTAGCCATGCCCACATATCTGATGACTGTGAATACGACTTTCTAATAGCTGCAACTACGGAATGTATATGTTTCATATTAGTCTCTACCACTCCAGTCTCATTTACATGACAACAAGTTGTGTTTAACCATATGCACAGACCCCCTTCTCGACTGAGGAGGTAATCTAAAGCTATTTTATGCTGGGTGATGACAGAGGCCAATGAATCTACCTCTTGTTGTAAAGCACTGAGCCCCTTTGCCGTGGAATTTGCTAGAAGTTCCAACTGAGCTGATAGGCATTGTATTTGCCTTACATTTAGAGCCACACCTGCCATGGGAAACATTATAGCTCCAAACCTTTCCCCTTCAATCAGGTACATATCAGCAGGATCATACCCATGGCTCTCATCATAAGCTCTTTTCATTCTTGCCCAGCCAAATTGCCTGTCCCACGCCTCCATTGGCTGGTGTACTGAGTGGAAAGTGATACCTGCAATGGCCAAACTCCCAAGAGTAAAGGTACCATTCCAGGCCGGGGGTAAAGCTTTCCCAGCCCATGACCCACACATCCAGTACACACCTGGTGGCAATCCATAAATCCATCTTCCTGCATGTCCCCCAACCTCCTCCTGGAGGTTCATCAGTATGGACTGCCCTCTTCCATTGCCATACAATTGAAGGAAATTATCTCCAATACTGCAGTCAAATGGGAAAGTCAACCTGGGATATTGCCGTGAGCACTTCTGGTGAGGGGTCTCAGTGAGCTCTAGTGTCAAGTTACAATTAGGATAGTCTCCTAGGGGAATTCTTGTGATTGCGTGTCTTTGATTTCCTCCTTTTCTGGATGTCACATAATACCCCTCTGGAGATGTATTATGTCGCCTTATACACAAAGGGGCCAAGGGTACTTTCTTTTCTCTACTCAATATGAACTGGCCAGAGTCCCTCAAAGGTGGTTTTTTCAAGTTCTCCTTATTTCCCTGATAGAATGCATCTTCCCAAGTATATGTATACACACTGATGTTATTGTGATAATGGGGCTTCCCATTATCTAGACTTAGCTAAAGGGGGATACCTCCCTCTTCAGGTAAACCAAGGGTTAATGAGGTGTTGGGATTAGATTACATTTTAGTGTGGATCAACATCAGAGGTCACAGGGTGAGAATTGACCAATCAAAAAGGAAAGAGGTGAGCATCTTCGGGATACTTCGAGATGCTTCCAGGGAGAAGTTATAAAACTTCTTGCGAGGCCATGTGAGAGAGAGAGAACAAAGGGATAACCAGAGAGTCGACAAAGGAACATCCTAGAGATGGGATCTGTGCCAGTAGTAGGCTGCAGGCTCCCCATGCCTCGCCTCCTGGCCACATTCCTCTCTTAGACCATCTAAGCCTGTGAACCTAATTGTGAGTAACTAGAATAAGATAGTTAGTCGCGTTAAGGCTGTTTATTATTTTGGAGGCTGGCTGATCTAAAGAATGTATCTGTTTTTGTAACTACTTGTAACTTAAGCGTACCTGGGAGGGCGGAGCCTCTCATGTGTGTTATTGTCTTGTTTATTTGCATGCCTTGAATAAATGCTTTTCTGTAAAACCTCTGTTTCCTCTCCATTCCCACGCCATCCTTCGGCACATGCTAGATAGGACTTCTCTCACTCAGAAGGGGGGAGGTGAGAGGGAAGGAAAGGTCCATAGCATAGAGATTGGTAATTCACTGAGCAGGATCCCACTGTACTGTTCAGTTAATTCAGAATTCAGTGGGTGGTGGCAGCAAGAATTAGTAAAAGCTGGGGGAATTTCCAGCTCCTTTTCAAGGGTGGGAGTCAGGCTTGAGGGGACTGGAAATAAACTTCAGTATGGCAGTTATTCCACTCAATCAGATTCAGGATTCCTACTGGCATTACTGGCCATCCCTGCATTTGTGAACTTGGCCCGTGAGAACATACCCAACAATTTCTAACATCCAGAGTTCTCAATTTCTGATTGACCAGCTAATGGAACCGATTCATCTCCCAGCCTCCTTGGCTCGGCATCACTCCCATCAGCAATATCAATCCCCATATCTTCATTTTGTTTACAGAAACACAGTTTTATGAGACACAGTAGAATTTCAAATTCCGCTATGGCTAATCCAACCCCTAATATGGTGTCCAGTATTATCTCCCACATTCAGGATCTGGCCGTATGTAGAGCGGTACATGTCCTGGTCGCAACCGCCATAGGGACCAGCCCCAATTCTTCTTTCCTCTCCAGGTGGAGATCTGACCGTGTGCAGGGTGCCTGGCTCCTGTGCAGACACAAAGCAGGGTCTAGTCTCAATCTTCTTACTGCTTTCTGGTGATTCTCAGCCTCAGAGGTTGTCCTGTGATTGGGGCAGCAGTCCAGTCAATATTTGCTCTTTTTATTCTAGTGTAATGTACCCAAGGCTTCAATCCAGCTACTTTCACAGCAGTGGGGGTTGTTAAAATAACCTGGTAGGGTCCCCTCCACCCTGGGCCAAGTGGTTCCCCTTTCCAGTCTTTCACCTATACCTCATCTCCTGGTTGGAAGGGGTGCACCTATGTCTGTAAAAAGGAGAGACACTGTTCTAACGTATGTTCTTTCATCTTGCTCAGGGCTTTCCCTAATGCTTTAACTTCTTCCTGTAGAGTTAGGTTTCCCAATTCTTTTGTGTCACCTCTTAGTCCATTCAAACTAGTAGGGGGTCGCCCATACATCAGCTCAAAGGGGGACAACCCCGTAATTCGATGTGGTGTGCATCACACCCTTAGGAGAGCTATGGGTAGAATCTCGGACCACGTCAGCCTCGTTTCTTGACATAGTTTGGATAATTGAGCCTCCAGAGTCTGATTCATCCTTTCCACTTTTCCTGAACATTGGGGTCCATAAGCACAATGTAGTTTCCAAGTGATTCCCAGTGTTGTTGCTAACTCTTTTATGACCTTGTGCACAAAGGAGGGTCTATTGTCTGAGCCTATATGAAGGGGACCCCCTTCTGGTAATG